>JASSUY010034392.1:26039-44685 GCA_032466535.1 Forpus xanthops
CCGGAGGGAGTCCCTGTATCCTTGGGTGAGGGAGGAGGACGGGAGGGCCGGAGGGGAGGAGGAGGAAGAGGAGGAGAGAAGATGCAGTGCAAGAGATGAAGGTCACAGATGTGTGCCTGCTCCAGACGCTACTTTAAGATTCAGCCGGGCACGCGCTGCGGAGATCTGGCATCAAAAGTTTATAACCCAAGGAAGAAACGTGGCTCTGGCACGAAAGGGAGGGCGGCCATAAACCCAGTCAAAAACCAGGTCAGTTCGGTTGTTTGCCGGCTGCTGCTCTTTGAAATGATAACGGCAAAAGGAAAACAAAGCCCCCCCCCAAAACCACCCAAAAGCTCCCCAAAAACGCCGGTTCTGTCGTAAGATCGAAACTTCCCCGCGGAGCTGCCGGTGATGGCACGGGATGCTCCTCGGCTCCCAAAAGTGGGTCTCCAGAGGGGGCCCCCTCAGCTGAGCAGCGAGGTGGAAGGGTGTCGGGGCCGCGGCGGCGGTAGCATCATCCCGGCCCCGGCGGGTGGTAGCATCCCCGGGAGCACAGGCGGACTGCCTGCGGTTGTCATGGCAGCGGCTCCATCCCTGACCGGCGATCGGGCTCCCGCACACCCTTTAACACCCGCAGGAACACACAAACAGAGCGAGGCGGGCGGAGCACGCTTCATCCATCAGCCTTTAACCCATACAGCACCGGCACCGAGAGGCTCCCACCAGCCCAAGGGACAGCCCCCCCACACTTTAACTGCTTCAAGTCCGATGTCATGCATAGCTCAGCACCAGGATGCTGATCCCATCGGCCACCCCAGGGCCCTTGCTGCATCTTTCCCTGCATCCATAGATTCAACCAGGTTCAAAAAGATCTTTAAGTCCAACCATTCCCGTGCTGCCAAGGCCAACACTAACCCATGGCACTGAGGGCCTCGAAGACATGGTTTATGAACACTTCCAGGGATGGTGACTGGGCAGCCTGTTCCAATGCCTGAGCACCCTTTCCATGAGGACATTTCCCCTAATATCCAATCTAAACCTGCCCTGGTACAGCTTGAGGCCATTACCTCTTGTCCTTGGGAGCAGAGCTCAGCTCCCTCCTGGCTCCATCCTCCTGTCAGGCAGCTGTAGGGAGCAATAGGGTTCCTCCTGAGCCTTCTCTTCTCCAGACTAAACCTCCCCTAGGTCCCTCGGCCATTGCTCATCACACTTTCATCCACTTGTTAATGCATGGTTGAATTGAGGGATGGCTCCCCTGCAGGCAGGGCAATAAGAAACAAGGTCCTGCTGCAACATATTCACCCCACCAGATCATTGTGGAAGGGAGCTCCAGAGGATCTCCCTACTCCATATCCCTGCTGCCCTCAGTTCCTGACACAGACACCCTTGCACTAGGATGGTTTTCCACCCCATCACTCCAAACAGGGTAGTGCTTGACATCAGAGTGCATCAACCTGTTCCCTGGTCTCCCTGCAGTTCCATTATGCACAAGAAGTGGTCTTAGAGGCACACAAAGACCATAATTTACCTCCTCAAAGAGCAACTGAGGGCTCCAAGACCTCAGTGACCATCCAGACACATCCATCTCTGTGTCTACATTTGGAAACCAACCTCACATTGCCACCTCCTTGCATTGTGCTGTACAGTTCCTCATCCCCAAGCCAAGACAGGCATGGTACTCAACTGGGTGCATTCCTACTCAGTGTAACATGCCCCTTCTAGGAGGAACATAGCAACCAGTGAAAGAGTTTAAGCTATTTTGGGGCCCCAATCTCCTCCAGAGACCCAAACACAGCATCTACAACTGATGAAGAGGTATTTGCAAGGGATTTTCAGCGATCTCAAGACAAATTATCAGTATAAAAGGTCCTCTCTATACAGCAGTGGGATGCAGGGACCATAAATACACCACTAGCCACAGGCTAGCACTGCAGAGGTGTGTGCTGACTCCTGGCACCAGCTTATGGCTGCAGGCATGAGAGGGATGCTGACTGCAGCTTGGATAAATAGGGCAGCCCAGGAGCCAAGGGAAGTGCAGGGAAAAGCACAGGGTTGAGTTTCCCAGCTCTTCTTCTTATGGGAAGTTGCCTTAACCCTGAATACACAAGTCGGCTGTTTCAATACCAAGCATCCTTTTGGGGGGAAAGGATGGAGAGGAAGAACACCCCATCTCCTTCCCGATGTGCTCCCACCTTGGCACAGAGGAGCCGTGTCTGCTGACAGGGAAGGAGCAGCAAAGAGTGAGCACAAACCCACTGCAGCTCACCACAGTGAGACAGCCTGAGCCTCCTCCAGCAGCAGGAATTGCTCCAAGGGGGAGGATGCTGCAGTGACCAGAAGCTGTGTTTGGTACAATAGGGCTCACCCCTTGGGATAGGAAGCTGTAGACATAGGGTGCACGTAGCAGGAAGCCTGCCAGAGCAATGTAATTTAGGAAAGGGGAGATTTAAAGGGGGAAAAGAGCCTGCCTCAAAAGAGCCTCTGAGGAGGCTGGAGAGATGCAGATACTTGTAAAGACAAGGTACAAACTGACAGACAAGGGAGCTGAACTGGTGTATATGGGGCATCCAGAAGGGGAAAGAGGAAAGGGAATGTTTTCCGTATTTATGCAATAGAAATCTGCCTATCTGGGTAGGACACAACAACCTGGCACCTCAATGCAGGTGGCATGTCTCAGTGAAGCCACTTTGGGCATCCAACAGTGGGTGCAGGCAGCCAAAGAGCATCATTTCCTGCCTCGGTCTTCAGGCCCATCCCATCACAGCACTGATTAAAGCTACCTTCTGAGCGAGCACGCTGCCACCCAATGAAGGGAGCAAGCTGGGACATGGGGAAGAAAAGGGCAAAGGGAAAAAGAACTCTGAATCCAGAAGGGTACAAAATCAGAACGCAGCAGACGTGAAAGCAGAGCCACTTCCATACCCAGACAGTCTGCAGCCCAGAGGTTGCATGGGGTGGCTTCAGCTCAGATCCGTGTCTAAAAATACCAGCTAGCTGAGAGGGACTCAGAGGCTGGCACAGGCCCTGGGGGCATCAGGCATATGGCAGTGGCTGATCCTGCTCCTCAGAGTGACGTTAACAAGCCCTGACCTTCTCTCATCATCCCAGAGGCTCAGAAAGGAGCAGAGATTGCAAGGACGAGTCCCTCCACCTCCCAGCCCATTGTCAATCTCCGCTTTTATTAGTGGTGCCGTTTGGTCTCCATCTCTCTCCGAGGTTTCTCCCTCCCTGCTCTAATCAGGAACTTGCAAATGCCAAGAGACCAGGTTTGGAAGCAATCAGTGAGGGACCAGAGCCCACTGTGGAGCAGGTTGGCAGCGGCGCTGGTCCAGTACCATGCTGGGACCAACATAAGGCCAAAATGGGCTTCATCCTGCAGCCTCATCACTGCTCCAGGTTTATTTTCCCCTTCTCCACTCATCTCAGAGAATGCTGGGATGCTCTCAGTCCATCTCCCTTAAGACGGATGCAGTGAGGGATGGAGACTGCAACAACACCAGGACCCCATGCACTTGGGTAGCACTAACTGCTCACCAGCATCCTTTGGGACACTGCTTCTTCCTAAAGCTTATCTATAGAATCCCAGAGTGGTTCGGGATTCTCCCCTCTGACAGGTTAAAGCCATTCCCATTGTCCTGTCCCTGCACCTCTTGTCCAAAGCTCCTCTCCAGCTTTTAAACCAGACACAGGTATCCATGGCCTAGGACCTTGCCACAAGCACCATGCCTGGGGAGAGGAAAGCCATGAGGCACAACCACTCTTCCCACCAGGACAGCAGCTTCTCCCATGGTGAGCACAACCAACCACCACCTCCTTGTCAAAGTGGGAAGTGCCATCCTCAGCAGGCAAAGAAAACTAATTCTTGAAGAAAATATAATGGAAAATGGTTTTCTTTGCCTTTCTTCGTCATTTTTTCTCCCAAGATGAACTTTGTCTCTGAGCCACTCACGACTGAAGGGGTTAATACTGAACCCACCAAAGCAAAAACCCAGCAGAAGGGGAAAGCAGTCTTTTGAGGACCTGGCCTTGTTTAATCAAAGAGCCAATCCTTTGCCCTGCAGCACTGGTGGAAGTTCCCAGATCTCCCTCTGGAATGCCCAAAGAGGTTGTTCCAAAGCTCATTCCCAATCTGCAGACAGCTGCTGATGCTTCCCGAAAGCTGGGGTCTTTTAAAGCACCTCTCTCCTGGGACATGTGAAATCTCTATTCCTGCACACCCTGGCTACACTACCTGGCCAAGATATACATAACAACTCCATGGTAAATAGAGAGTGCTGTATCTTGTTGGTATCCTGCTATGTGCAGATGGCATCTGGGCTCGGGGCTAGAAGATTTCCAACTAATATCTTTCTGCACTACTATCCCCTCCTCCCTTTTCTCCCACCTCCTCCTCCTTTCCACCTCCTCTTTCTCTCCATCTGTCCCCATCTCTTCTCTTCTCCACCTTTTCTCTTGCACACTTGCAGCTGCTAATTTTTCCCCAGCGTATTTGGCACTGCCTCCAGACACCTCTTCCCCCACAGCCCTGCTTCTTCCTTTCCCCAATTGCTGCCAAACAGTCTCCAATTCTTTACCCTGTGCATGCACACCCCGGCACAGCAGGGAACCATGGAATGGTTTGTGTTGAAGGGACCTTAGAGCTCATCCAGCTCCAACCCTTGCTATGGGCAAGGACATCTCATCCTAGAGCAGGGTGCTCCAAGCCCCTGGGTCCAACCTGGCCTTGAGCACTGCCAGGGATGGGGCAGCCACAGCTTCAATGGGCACCCTGTGCCAGTGCCTCAGCACCCTCACAGGGAAGAGCCTCTTCCTTACAGCCAACCTGAACTCCTGTTTCAGTTCAAACCCATCACCCACTGTCCTATGTCTCCAGTCCCTAATGAAGGTCCCACTCCAGCATCCCTGTAGCCCCCTTCAGACACTGGAAGCTGCCCTGAGGTCTCCATGCAGCTTCTCCTCTCCATGCTGAACAGCCCCTAGATGAGCATCTTCCAGCACATTGGAACTGGGGTGCAGCAAAGCATCCCCTCATTCCCCAGATAAAAGCTTTGGGAATGCTATTCAGAGCTGCAAGGGCCGCTGCCCAGGCAATGGCACACACACAGCTCTCCCCCTCCATCCCCCTGCCTCTCTCCAGCAGGATTTATTTCTCCCACTTAATTTTCCCAGTTGTTTTATCTTGCTTTATCTTCACACTCAATCAGGCTCTCTGTACAAAGGGAACTTTTATTTTCTCTGCTGTTACATTTAATGCATTTTATCGCAGGAATTTAGCAAACAGAAAAACACACTGAGGTAATTGTGCCAAAAAAGAAAAGCCAGCTTATTCCTCAACCTGATCATGGTCGTGAGCAATCCTGGGCAGAAAATGCAAACTCAAGATCCATTCTCTTCACTAACACCCAACTATGGGGCTGGTTTAGCAATGAACACCCCTCCAACACCATCCTCGCAACCTAAATGCATGGATAATCACTCCCATCTTCCATAAAATCCTTCCAGGAACATGTAATCTCAGCTGGAGCAGAGGTATGTGTATCCCCAAGGCCAGGTTGAACGCAGTGGCTTGGAGCAACTTGCTCTAGTGGAAGGCGTCCCTACCTGTGGCCATGGGTTGGAGCTGGATGAGCTTTACGGTCCCTTCCAACCCAAACCACTCCATGATCCTATGATTTCATTTTCCAGCAGGATTTTTGACAATTATCCAGGACTTTTTTTTCCATCCAAAGCAAGCAAAATGTGAAGATTCCATTTGTGATGCCAAGATTTTTCTGTCGTTGTTGCCATTCCTGTTGGTGTTCAGTGCTTTCGGGCATGCGTTCAGCTCCCATGCTGTCTTTCCCTTCAAACCCAACTTTCTAGGGAAGAGGCTGGGGAGGTGACACAGCCATGTGACATTTTGCTCCAGTGCCAAAGCATTTCCATATCAAAAGACACCAAAGTTCAGGTTGCTCCACCAAAACAACACAACAAAATCCCGCTGCATTGATAGACCTTGCAGTCATCTGCCATAGAGATGCTTCCAGCAACCCTGCATTTCCCACATCACTGGGAAGCAGAGGGAAAAACCAGAGCAGGGCAAAAAGGAGGGAATTGGAGGGGTTGGAACCATATGATCTTAAGGCCTTTTCCAATCCAAATCATTCTATGAGTAGAGAAGAGAAAGAAAGTGTAGGGTGGGGGATTACAGACATTAAAAGCCTCCTGCCTCAATACCAGCTCAAAGGATATGGGGTTCCCATAGTAAGGATGTGCAGGGGAATGGGAGCCCATGTCCCCCCAGGACGAGCAGGTTTGAGGCTGCAACATACCCCTTCTTGCTCTGAGCCCTCAGTTCCATCCCTTTACGGCCCAAAGTCCTACTTAGAAGCAATGTAGGTTATGAGTAGCAGGGGCAGACAAGCCGCTCGTTTCTAGCTCACTGCACGTTCCCATCAGTGTGACCCAGCAAGGGACAACACAATGGCCCCATTTGTCCCAGATGCCACCTCAAAAAGCCCCCCACATCCCTATAGCAAACACAGGCACTGCCAAGCAGAGCAGAAACGTTTCTTCCCTCTCCTGCCAACATTACAAGGCTCATTTCATCGCTGCTTGCAAAGTGCTTTGCGAGCTCTTAACTGAACTAATAAAAGAACAAATAAATAGATAGCACAGAGCCTTGTTGATGCTATTTCCAAACACGAAGCCATCGTGTAGCCTCTGGGCTTATTTACAAAATACAGAGACGTGGAAGTGATCAGAACACGCTCGTGCCACCTACACGAGATGCTGCAAGAGGGAAACCACGTTCTCAGCTGTCCTGGGAGGCTTTGAAGCAGTATACCCAGCACCCATACAGGAGGTGACACGAAGGGAAACCATATCTTCTCAGTGGATCTTGCTGTTTTTCACCCCTGGGTGACACAAGAGCCACTCATCATAGAGCTGGTTGGGATAACAACTTCTCCTATGCTGGCAGGTAGAAGGACCTGTGTTCTCCAGCTCTGGGTTGAGCATCAAACCTATCCCCATGCCATGCAGGCATGTCTGACTGTAGAGCTACAGGGTTTGCAGCCCAACCCCACCCTCAGCTCTGCCTCTGCATCAGCAAGAGGAAAATAAGCTTAATTCCATAGATTGAAACCTTGAATCCCCCTGCAAGCAACAGCTTGTGCTGTAGAGAGCTGAAGCACTGCACAGTGCTCAATGTGCGCATCACGTACCCCTCCAACATGGTCCTCTCCTCCCAGGATGGTCCCCCAGCAGCCCCATGGCTCTCACCATAGAGCAGCACAGCCTGTCTACCACCAGGAAGCCCAGAATCCTGCCTCTGCCTTGCCACACTCATTTCTCACCCGCTCTCCTTCCCAAGGCAACGGGCCAACACACATGAGCCTTTGGAACATCTCACTGATGGGATAAGCTGGCTTCCAGGAGCATCCATGTCCTCCCTGTGCTGTCTGCTGAAGAGGCAGGAGGGATGGCAGCAGAGCAGGGTCTCTTTACCTCCACTCACCCCTGCAGCGGGTAGCTTGGGCTGTTGTGTTAAGCAGGTAAAGGTCAAAAACACTTAGTCTTTGCTTGTCTGAACTTCCCAGGCTGCAAACCCCAGGAGAAATCAGAATTCTCACTGTTTGCAGTCTTTCCTCCCTGTGCCCACTGCAGATGATGTTTTTCTTCCTTTGAAATACTTGTTTCTAAGGGCTGAAAGGGAAGGGGGGAACATTGGGTGAAGGAAGGATCTTGGCTCCTGTGGGCTTTGGATAAGTTCACTTGGAGTTTGATTTGAGCTGTGGGTAAATGCCAGCACAGGCGCTTCACTATCGGAACCAGCAGATCTGCTCCATGCACATCTCACTGCTGATTTATCCCCAGAGGTATTGGGCACAAAGAGATAAATATGCAAGTTGCAAAGCCGGGGTGGCAATGGGAACATCTCCATCTTCCCAGGTCAGTTTTAATTCCTCTCTTCGAGTCAGCCTGGTCTGAGCCATTTACTTGTGACTCCAATCCAATTCTCTTCAAAGAGAATGGATTCTGGGATTAAAATCTAGGTTTGCTGCAAACAAAACTAAGCACGTTTTATGAGGGAGAGTAACCCTGGGGGAGGTTTGCCTGCGGTTTCAAAGGCTGAGCAAGGTTTCTGTACACAGTTCTGCTTGCTGTCAGCAATCCCTGCTATCTCCAGGTTGCTGACAACCCGACAACCTCCGATACCGCAGCAAGGAAACAGCCTGCAAGCGCTTGTTATTCTGTTCTGCAGAGAGAATAACGAGGTAGGAAAAGACAAAGAAGGCAAAATCCTTTGGAGGAGTAAGAGACCTGCCTCAAGTCACCCTGGAAGCCAAAAGTCCCTCTAAAGCACTGCTCTATGCACTGTTCCCAATAGGCACACGGCTTTGGAGCAGTCATCAGGAGATGGTTCCTTCACCACCCTGAGGCTCCTATAGTTGTATTTAGGGCAAAGCCCCTTTTACCCCTCTCCAATTCAAACAAGGACAAATCACTGCAAGAGCAGCATTCCAAAACAGCATCCCAAGGTCCAGGGTTATTCATCCCCAGATCAGAGCCCCAGTGAGCGGGGATGAGCTGGAAAGCTCCATCCTTTCCTCACCCATCCTGCATCTCCTCACTCTATTGTCATGTTAAGCAGCTGCGCAAACATTAAGCAAACCCATCAAGAAAAATAGGAGCCTTGCAGATGGGTGGCATTTCCTTCCTAACTGCTTTGGTTTTATTTACTTAGGGCTTTTTTTCCCCCCCTCCCTCCTATCTCCTTCACCCTTTAAACCCATCCCTGCTATTGCGGCTGGCTCTGCAAGCCACCGGCCTGATAAGCAGCCGCTTGCTCACTTCTGGACCTCCCAGGCTCTCTTATTCATTGTTGTTTTCTCTGTTGCTACAAATTGGCACTTCTAAAGAGATTTCCAAGCCAAGTATTAACCCCCTCCGGAGCCCAGCCACATAAACACACACGTTATTTGTCAAAGGAAGGAAAGGCAGGGAAGCTGTAGGGAAATTTAAGTGACTTGTCTGAAACGAGGAAGGCAAAGGAGCCAAGACTGACGTCCCTACCTGCTCCAAGTCCTTCTCCCATCCTTCCAGACCCATCTGCAGCCAAATTCCTCCATCTTCCCAATAAATCAGCAAAGACAAGCTCTCTTCCAGCACTAGAAATAGGACCCAGGAGTCCTGACCATATTTAAGCACAAAACAAGGTTCCTCCTCGTTGCAAATGCTGAGCCAACCTCCATTTAGGAAAAGTTTTACAGAAGCTTTATTTATTATCAACCCCTGGATGATAAAATGAGTCCTATTTATTTCCTCCCCTTGGAGAACCTGAGATGGGAAGCAAAGGAAGGGCTCCAACACTGACCCTGAGTTGCAGGCCATTGGGTGATTATATTATAACAGCTTGATAGCAGCTGTGATTTAATGCAGCTGTTAGAAATTAGCAAGGACTCCATCAAAAGCATCCCAGTCACTCACAATAACAGGCTAATAAATCATTCCCCCAGTGCTCTGTGGCATTTATAGTTCTATTTTAGAGCTGCAAAGCAGAGATCCGCCTGCTCTCCTGGATTTATTTTTATTTATGCTTTTAATAATGCAATTAAATAAATAAATTTAAGGCTGTTGTGACTCTGTTGCCAAAAAAAGCACTGAGGAGAACTTCCCCTGCATGACTTCCCTTGGTTATTTTCTCCCCAATAGCCAATTAAATGGGAAATGAATGGCTCCAACATATCGTTTCCAACACATGGGATGAAAATCTGGCACCACTGAAATCCAGGGGATGCAGGGAGGGAGATGGAGGGAAGAGAGGGGAAAGCTGGGGTGGTTGTCATTCATCTCCCCATCCCAATTTCCTCCTGTCACACCATTATCCTGAACATCTAGATGCTGCATTTCCTGGGGGCATACACTTCCCAGCCACCAAACCCACTTTGATTATACCTTCTGGGGCAATGATTAGGGTATTCCCATGCTCCTAAAAAGAGGATCTACCTATTGTGGATGCAAGCCAGTCACTTAGAAACCTTTCCTGAAATGGGATGCCTGATGCTAGAGCAGAAAGATAGGCTCATGGGGCTGGCTGTCCCATCTTCTTCCATCAACCACATCATGATGGAGCACAGCTTGGCCTGGCCGTGTCCCTCCAAATACATCCAAAGGCATTACATTTCATGGAGCCATAGAATCCCAGACTAGTTTGGGTTAGAAAGGACCAACCGGTCCTTGATGCAAGTCCCTCTCCAGCATCCTTGTAGCCCCCTTCAGATACTGAAGCTTCTCATTTGCTGCCCAGAATGATGTGCCTGGTCCAGACATCCTGCTTTTTTGTGGAGGGGATGGCCAAGGGAGGCAGGAGCACCACCACAGGCAGCATCTCATGCAGAGACAGGCATGAGCTCCAAACCTTTCCTTCTCCCTTCCTCATGCCTTGCAGTGTCCAAAATGGCTCCATAAACCTCACAAGAGATGAACCAAGGAGTAACGCACTCTTCACTCTGTCCATCACCTCTGCCTTGGCAGACACTGAGGAGGAAAATGCACCCCTTCCCTGTTCTTGCATGTCAAGGATGCATCTTTCCTGCTTCCCTCCCCCTAAACTCCCTGCACCCAGCACATCCTGAAATACAACACATCAGTGTCCCAGCTTATTTCAAAAGGCTTAAAGCAAGGTTTCAACCAAGCTTGCTTTGTGCAGCACAGGGGAGAAGCCAGCACCTTGTTCACTGCTTCGAAGCCAAAGGCAAAGCCCAAGGAGCAAAACCAAGACTAGAGCTTGATTTACACCCGAGGGAGGTTCATGTTGGGTTATGTTTTGTGATGTCCTCATCCCTTTCCTTTTTATAGCTCCTTAAAATGAGCCTTATCCCATCATCTCTCACATGGCTGCTTTGTGATCTCCAGTGAGCCTGATGCACACACAGCCAGCTTCACCTCATCGGGGTCTCCATCACTCAGAAACCTCACCCATCCTGAGCCTGTCTGCACCCTGGATCAAGGTGGGGAGCAAGCAGCAGTGTCACCTCAACACTACCACCCTTTCACATTGCAACCCCCCCCCCGATCAACTAAAAAACACTGAAAATAGACCATTTTAAGGGATTTATCTCTCAGCCGCACGTAAAACTCTGGTGTCAGGGGGTTTAGAGCAAGCCAAAACCCAATACAGACTCCCCTGAAGCTGAAGCTGATCTCTGCTGGGTCCATTTAAAATGCTCTCGGCGTTTTCATCGTATCTTTGCTTTTAAGTAGAGTTAGAGTCAGAAAAATTACTCTGCATACACGACCCCAGAGGTCCCATATTTTTTCTGCTGCCGTGACAGTTCCTGACCAGATCTGCTTAATTTACAATTTGGGAGATAGGGCTCCTTCCCCCCTCCTCCCTCCAAACTGCCAGCCTTGCAAATTCCTCACAAATGGAAACACTTGCCCCACACACACATTGGTTCTGTCGTCTCAATGCAGGATATATGGGCCTGGGCATGGTTCCATGGATGGAGAGGGAAACCCGTCTGGCTCCCCATCCCAGAGCTGCAGGGGCAGCTCGCTGGAGAAGAAGCATTGGGTTCTATGAATATCCCTAGCAATAAGAAGTAGAAGATGGAGGTCTTTGGAGATGCTTGGAGAAGGACTTAGGGGTCGAACACGAGCTACATCAGTGGGTGCTCATGGCCAAAAACCCCTTGTATGCTGAGCTGCATCCCCGGCAGTGTGAGCAGCAGGTCAGAGGAGGTGGTCCTGCCCCTCTGCTCTCATGAGACCCCACATGCAGCACTGTGTGCAATTCTGGTGTCCTCAGCATCAGGACCACGTGGAGATGTTGGAGCAAGACCAGAGGAGACCATGAGCATGAGCAGGAGCTGATAACATTGGGGCTGTTCAGTGTGGAGAAGAGAAGCGGTGTGGAGACCTCAGAACAGCTTCCAGTGTCTGAAGGGGACTACAAGGATGCTGGAGGGGGACACTGCAGTGATAGGACAAGGAGCGATGGGTCTGAACTGAAACAGGAGGAGTTCAGCTTGGCTACAGGGAAGATGCTCTTCCCTGTGAGGGTGCTGAGGCGCTGGCACAGGGTACCCAGAGAAGTTGTGGCTGCCCCATCCCTGGCAGTGACCGAGACCAGATTGGATGGGGCTTGGAGCAAGCTGCTCTAGTGGAAGGTGTCCCCACTTATTGCAGGGGATTGGGTCTGGATGAGCTTTAAGGCCCTTTCCAACCCAAATCAGACCGGGATTCTGTGATTCTATCCCAAGTAAAGCACCAGCACAAAGGCACTATATGTGTGAGGTTTTAATCACAGCAACTGATTTTTTGCAATTACAGTCTAATATAATGGAATCTATCATTAAAGCAATGGGTTCAGCTGCTCTGATCTTTTCCCATTTAAATAAAGACAGATAGAGAAAGCTCTGGGAATTGGCACCACCCACCAGACAGGCATCTCTAACTCAGGAGTACCAGCGCAATCAGGACAGGCAGGAGAGAGCTGTTCCTGGTATAGTCATAGCTCCCCATGGAGTGACAACAGAGCTGCTCTCCAGTGCCCCAGGCACACAGCTTAGACCTCAGTGAGTCTCTGAGCATCTTCTCATTGCTCCATCAGGAAGGCTTTTAGACATACGTATGGATGGAGAAGGAGCTCATCCGAGGTCTCTTCTGCTGCCATCCTCCACATCAAGCACAATCCCCAGCCCAACACTGAACCTCTCCAGATGTCCCTCATAGCAAGCAAAGTGCTCCAACGACTGCAAAAATGACTTCCCAAAAGAACCAAGCGTAGGCAGCTAACACATGGGTACAGCCAGGCCGAATCCTGTATCCAAGATCCAAAGCAAAAGTCTTATTGCCTGCTGCAAATCCACTTTGTACCAATTATTCCCTTCCTTACACCAAATCCTCCTCTCAGGATGCAAGAAACCTTGATCTCAGAAGAAAGCAGAGGGCTTCAATAAGCACTTTCAGCAATGTTTCAATAATAAAAAGCCTAATTAAATCTTTACATGTCTAAATACATTTGTCATCTCTTTCCATTAATAATGTTGCCTTTAATGTGATCAGCTCCTCACCCTCTGCAAATAGCCTCCTCCAAACACTCCCTCCTATCTATCCCAAGGCTCTTTGGTGCCACCAATACAAGAGGGAATGGGAAACACAACTGGGAGAACGACCTGGGAATGGGTCCTCATGGAAGACACAGGAACCACATTACACCAAACCCATGGCACGTGGAGACATGGGAAAGCTCACCCTGCCAGGACCAATGGAGACAAGCAGGTGAAGACAAGCAAGAGGCATCAGAACATCCTATTGGCAAGACCACTGGCACATTAAAGACAAGCCACTCAATTCCTAATGCCTTAAGGATGCACTGAGCTTCAGCTCTTCTCCCTAATGTGGAAGATCAACAAGGAATCACCCTCAAATAGGCCTCAACCCATCCTGCCTTCTACAACAGGGTGTTTAGGGAGGGCAACCTGCCCCTGAAGGCTAATTCAAGCTAGTGGTTGAGCACTGCCTGAGCTCAGTAGCTGGGCAGAGCTCTTGTGCAGTTTGCTATTTGTTTTATTAATATTATTATTGTTATTATTTTTAACCGTGGAATCATTTTATTAATATTAATAAAGCCACTGAAAGTGCTAATTTCCTCCATCATTCTCCTAATTACCTCTATTGAATTGTGAGGATCATCTGCATGAGTAATGACTCCCCATGCATTTGCTTCCCTGCTCTGCTTTTGCTCGGCAAGGAAAGCAGCAAAAGCTGGATCCTGCACCCGCACATGGGAGGGGAGCATCCTTCAAACCACCTACATCAGTGACAGCAACCAATGGACTCTTCCCCCAGCCTCAAAAGCCTCACCAGGTTCATTCTGCATCAATACAAGAGATGGGTCAGGTCTTCCATGGAGAAGTTGAGTGCTTTTAGGCTATTTCTCAGCGCTCAAAGCCTCTCTCTGCTTCTCTGGAGGCCAAACACCCTCACTAGCACCTTCAAAGATCACATGGGCAGCTTGCTGCTCTCCAGAGGCACCAGCAGATGGAATCTCACCTGGATTTTGGCTAGCAGCATCACTAAGTGTTACCTCCCTTAGCCACATACAGTGAGTGGGACCAGAAGGACTGGATGGGCTGAAGGCTACTCCCAAAAGTAAGAAGTCTTCCCAGGAAAGACTGAGCACAGAAATCCCTTTCATGTCATTCTCTTTTTGTTGCTGATGCCAAGATGTTTTCCCTTTCTAAGTCATCTCTAAGGTCTCGAAACCACATCCAGCACAGGAATGTTTTCCAGCTCTAGGAATGCCCCAAGCACAAAACCAAGGAAGACTCAGCTCTTCCCAGTGAGGATGGTGAGACACTGGAACAGGCTGCCCAAAGAAGTGGTGAATGCTCCATCCCTAGCAGTGTTCAAGGCCATGTTGGATGGGGTTTGGAGCAACCTGCTCTAGTGGAAGGTATCCCTGCCTGTGGCAGGGGGTTGGAACTGCATGAGCTTTAAGGTACCTTTGCCCCCAAACCATTCTGGGATTCTCTAAGTCCAATCCATCATCAGTCATGGGAGTCCGTGCTGGGCCTGCTCTGGAAGGTGAGCTAGAAGGAAAAGGGACACCAAAAGTGACATTTCTATAGCATGATTCCAGCACAACCTGGCACTAACAGCTGCACAACACCCTCAGGCTTGCTAAGGGAACACAAGTCTTTAAAAGATGTATGATGTTCTTGGATGGGATCCATTCCCCCTCAGCTACCACACGCCAACAGCCCTGCACGAACACCAGCACATGGCACTGTGAGGCTGAAGCTCTGTGGTGGACCCTTTGCAGTACCTGGCATCCTGTGCTACCAGTCCTGAGTGCTACAGGACATCTGGCTGGGGAGAGAATTCAAAGCATGAAGGAGATCTCTATAACCATCACTGCTCTTATCACAGAGACACTGCTCCAACAAGCTGCTTGTGCAAGCAGAGGGATGTTTCTGACTCCCTCATTCCATTTCACTCAATTTACGGGACAGGCTTCACCATGGAGAAGATAAAGCTCAGGGGAGTCCTCAGAGCAGCCTTCCAATGCCTTATGGGGGCCTACAGGAAACCTGGAGAGGGGCTTTGGACAAGTGTCTGTAGGGACAGAAAGAGAGGAATGGCTTTAACCTGCCAGAGGGAAGATGGAGATGAGCTCTATGGCAGAAGCTCTTCCCTGTGAGGGTGGCAGTGCTCAAGGTGGCCCCAGGATACCCTTCTGCCTCCAAAAAGTCCTCTTCTGGTAAGGGGCTAGGACATATATAGGTGTTTTCCTTGCTAGCAGCAGTGTGGCAGGGAGAAGAAGTCCCTATTAGCCGGGCTCTCACTGCACTCGAGAGGCTGTGTGCATCATATTTGTATTCATTTTCATGAACTCCCCATAAAAGTCACTAATAGAACACAATCTGCTAATTAAATTTCACGCAGGAAGGCATTTTCACCTTAGATTAGCAGTGTCCTTGTGCATTTTTTGCCACTAATGCACTAATAACATCTTATTTATCTTATAAATGAATTCCCGTAGACTTATCATTAAATTTGAGCTATTAGCGCGCTCAAATGAACCCAATGTGAAGAGGGGAGGGGGAGGGAGGCAATTCCAAAGGGATGGAAACCACAAATGCATTTACCTCCATTTTTAGGGGCAAGCTGACAGCTCAGGGGAGCAATGTCCTGCCTTTGGTGCAGAGAGGTGGCAGCGAGGGCAAGGAGCCCTCACCAGCCCTCAGGTCTCACTGCCCAAGCAAAGGGCATGAACAGCTTCTCCAATGCACATACTTTTGGTGGGAAGGTCTTTATTAGAGCACACAGGACCCAAATACATCTCACCCCATCCTTGCTCATCCCTTTAGACCTGCATCAAAATTCAATGCTCCTCAAAGGACCGGTGTTTCCCCTCAAGATGTCCCATCTGGGTGTGCAAATAGCCTGGAGAAGCCAACTGCTGCACCTGCATCCCAGCCAGGGCCTGGATTTAAAGTACTTCTCCAAGGAAGGGAGGAGGTGGGGGAGAGGCGTTCTTGCTCATGAATCTTGGCAGGATGCAGCTGCTGCTTGTGCTTCCCTGGGATGAGAAGACGGATAACGGAGAGGAGGCCAAGCTGCAATGCTTAAATCCAGCTCTGCTTTGACATGCTGCTGAGAAACCTCCCCTTGCAGAGCTGGATTTTCTCACTAGACATCCTCAAACCTCCCTTGTACCATCACCATCCTCCTGAACGTCATGGAAAAGCCTGATGCGAACCACCGCCGACTCGCACGAAGCTGCGCTTCAAAGGATGGCATACGTTTTTTGCATCCAGCTTTTCTTTCTGCTGAGGCTTTTTGACTCAAATCAGGGTTTAGACTGGCTCAAATCTCACCCTGGATGAGCAAAACAAGGGCAACGACTGTTTCCTCCCCTGTACCTTGGTACAACAGTGCTTAATAGCCAACTTCGCAGGAGAAAACAACATCCCACCTGACAGCAGCGTTTTCTCTCCCTTTCTGAAGATGGTTTCCGAAGAGCCTTTCCCACTTGGAATTGGATAAGGCAACATTGACATCCAGTGGCCGATTAGATTAATCGCAGCAGAGCTGAAGTGTATTCTCCAAGGATGAAGCCAGCATTCGCTGCAATAGGCAGACAGACACCAGCATCTCCTGCCAGGGCCACCACCACAAACCAAGGGATATGCATTTCAGGGCTGTGCTATTCCCAAATCCTAATGGAAAGTATTATGGACCTACTGGCATCAATCAGCACCTCTGCTCCAACCGGAGGTGATGCTTGTTGGCCCCGTAATTCTGTGTCTGAGTCTTTTGAGAAGCTCAAATGCTCTGCAGGGTGAACACCAACATGCTTAAGCTGCACTGCTGTGTTTCACCCGTAGACACAGGCTTTGAGTGCATTATAAAGCCAGTGGGAACCAGCCATAGATGCTTTTCCATCACCCCTAAACTACATGGACAACAACCTCCATCCTCAACACTGAATACCTGAAGATTTGGCTGGACAGGGTGCCAAGAAAAGCTATATCAGATAATCTTTGAAGTCCCTTCCAGTGTGGTATTCCATGATTCTATGACTCCAAACCTCCCAGTTCAGCATCAGGCCCTGCCCAATATCCTCTTTGCTATCCCAAGCTCAAGCTGGATCTACTTACCCATCTATTTGCAGCACACAGCTTCTGCCCATCACCAAATCCCACCAGTTTCTAGTTGCGTTTTAGCTGTACAATGCTGTGGCACAGGACTGGTTATGGATAATGTGATTCTCAAAACTCATTCCTGATGGGCTTCTATGCAGCCTGGGGGAATTCTTGTATTCTCCCCTTAGAGACAACACAAGTGAGGCACCAGGAGAGGAAAAAGACTGTGGTGCGTGAGGGAAGGCTGCAAATTCATGCTGTTTTCCCAACTACAGCACTATTTGCATGCCCACAGGGGCACTTCAATGTTGGTCCCTCCCCAGACAGCTGTAAAAGCAGAGGCTCCCCCTCCTCAAATCTGCTTTAAAGGTTCTCCAGTTTCTGTGGGGCATCCATTTGATGTTTCAAAACACGACAGCACGTTACACGCCACGCAATTAAATATTGATAGGGAATTCTCCCCAAGTATGGTTCCCCTCCATCTCTTTTCCTCCGCCGGGAGATGTCAAGTTCTGTTTCCTAAGCTGTCCCCATGCAGTGATTACGTTCATTAGGGCACCAGCCTTGTGGTTAAAAGTACTTTCTTTGCTGCTGTACGTTTAATTAGACAACTCTTGCCTAGAAATTATTTATAGCCAAGCTTGGGAGCTATTGTTAGGGCTGAATGTAAATAAGATTCAAAAGGGAATTCCCAGGGCACCCCTGTGGCTGGTGAGCTGCTTGCTTCAATCCATTAGAACTGGTCCCAGCGCCCCTGTTTAGCACATGATTCCAGGGGCTTTATGGCTGTAACTTGTGCTGTTTAACAAAGTACTGAAGCAAAGCAGGCTAAGAACAGGTTTCCAATCCAACTTGGGGTGGACAAGGAATATTTCCCCTCCTGGCAGTGCAGTTCTATGGGCCCTTAGCACTCTCTACAACTGCCTAAGAGCAGGAAGGAGGCAGGAGGAGGCTGGGTGATGTTCCCAAGGAACAAGCGACAGGACAAGAGGAAACAGCCTCAAGCTGCACCAGGGGAGGTTTAGGCTGGAGATTAGGCATGACTCCTTAATGGAAAGGGTGATAGGCATTGGAACAGGCTGCCCAGGGCACTGGCGGAGTCATTGTCCCTGGAAAGTTGATTCTATGACAGCCATCTGAGAACACCCGAGCAGGGTTACATGGTTGTTCGAAATGGCTGGGTATAGAAATGCACATGGGAAGCACATAGACTGAGCCCAGGGGTCTCAAAACACTTTGCATCAAGACCGTGAGGAGCTATAGCACCGTAGCTTCTAGAGAAAAAGTGAGCACATCAGTCTGATCCTCACCAAAATGGCCAGAGCAGCTCATAAACACAACCACAGGCCCCAGTTTTCTTCCTAAGACCCTTTCCAAGCAGCATGGCCAAAAGACCAAATATCATAGACCAAATATCATGGAAGGGACCTTAAAGCTCACCCAGTTCCATGGGCAGGGACACCTTTCATTAGAGCAGCTTGCTCCAAGCCCCTGTGTCCAACCTGGCCTTGAACACTGCCAGG
>JASSUY010034393.1:0-17107 GCA_032466535.1 Forpus xanthops
GGTGCGGAACCGGCCGCGGGGGATGCGGCGCCGAGCCCCGGCCCCGTCGCATGCGGGAGGCGGGGATGCTGTTAAGTGCTCAGTCACTGCCCCTCGCTGGCAGCCGCCCAGGCGCCGCTCGCTGCTGCTTGCTTTGCTTTATTTTAGTGATTTTTGCCCTCCCCATCCCCCTTATTTTTCGACAGAAATCAACGGTCGAGGGCTCGGAAGCGGCTCCGGGGGATGCCGACCCTCCCCACGGCGCAGCTCCCGCGCTGGTACCCAAAGCCACGGCTGCAATTTGGGTTTGTGGCATTTTTAATTTATATGGGTTTTTTTTTTTCTTTTCTAGGATCTAAATTTGGAGCGGATTCTTCCCCTGCTCTGAGCAGCTCCCGGAGCCTGGCTGGAGAAAGAGAGGGAGGCATCAGATGACATGACAAAATAAGTCATGTCTCTCAATCGCTTCAATGCCACCTCCTCTCTCCCGGCCTCTGCCTTCCATTTTAATCACTGACAGGCCTTCAAGAATTATGGATATATATATAATCTTTTTAATATCACTGACATTTTCCATAATGGAAAGCATCTCCTGAGTGCTGAGACATTCTGGAGGGGGAGCGTGGCTTCCTGTGATGCTCCTGCCACACAGAGCTGGGAGTCATCTTGCCCCCAGTACTGAAGGTCCTGCCTTGGGCAGCAGGGGGAAGGCAGCAGCAGGGGGAATGGGAGGACACTGCCTCCGGGGGCTGTGTGAATCACATCAGAGTACACATGTAGTCCCACTCTCAGCTGCAGCATCCAAACCATCCTCCAGGTCAGCCTGGAGCACATCCCAGCTCAGGCAATGGCGTTCCTCCATTCCCAATACTCCCAGGAGCAGCCAGCTTGCCCCTCTTCAGGCACTGATTTTCTACGAGAAAAGGGGGATCAGCACCCTACAAGCTGCAGTGGAGCTGTACAGACATTGGGTTTGCTCTAATGGACATCCCATGATGCCACTATAGCCACAGAGCCCCATCCAGGCTCTAAAGCTGACTTCCCTCAGCCCCGGCCCAAGCCAACTGGTCACCCAGACCCCCTTTGCCTTAGAGAAGCCTCTGGAAATGTGCCACCACTTTCTGCTTGCAGCATTTTCCTGGAATCCCGCTTCCTGGCCTCTTTGACAGTTATGGTGTCTTCAGGCCCTGCCTTACATGATGGGGTTGGTATGTTAACTCCCAAGGCCAGGAAGGTTGCTCACCTTGGTTATTTAGCAAACACAACACAAATTATTAACACTAATACAAATAATGCCTACGCTTGGGAGAGGAGAAGGAATGCTCTGTGTGCCTGGCTAATAGGAATTGTCATTATTGGGGCTGGAGCATCCATATGTCCTTCGGAGCGTGGGGTCTAAACCTCTAAAGGCAGGACCCAGATCTCATACCAGGTGTTTCTAAAGGTGCTGTGTGGCAGCCAGCTCTAATTGCACTGCAGTTCCAGCCATGTAACTTCACAAATCAATGCAAAAGGAGAGGAAGAAAAAGGCATTTGGCTTGGAGAAAGCCACAGCAGCAGCCAGAGAGCAGCACACTGCTGACCCTGCATGTCTCCTCCTGTGCTGCTCATACCTTGTCCCTTGAGGACACACTTGCCCAAGGCCGTAAGAGACACAGGAAATATTTATGACCAAACAATAAGACTCTTCACAGCATTTGGGTTTGTTTTCCTTTGCAGTTCTTATGCTATTTGCTGCCCTATGCCACCAGGCTCCTCCCTCAGAAGGGAAGGAGATACCAGCACATTCTTCCATGGTATGTGACTGACATGAAACTCTCATCCATCTACCTGGTTTTGTATTAACAGATACCCCTGAGAACGGAGGTACGCATGGAGCCTGGTTTCTACAGGCTGCACTGGAGCCATGGCTCTTGCGAAGGGGCTTTGCCATCTTTCAAGGCAAAGCCACCACATTAAAGTATTTCTGCCTTTGAGACAATCACATTGCCTCTACAATGTGCAGACTCCCTCTTGCCTAGAAACAGATGGCTTGAGCTGCTTGAGTTGAGCATATTCACAAGCTGATAATCATCTCCAGGGAGGCAGGAGCTATTGTCAGAGCCTGTGAGACACACCCCAACTCCAGGCCTTTTCCCTTCTCATTCTCAAAATGTTGCTGAAATTCTCCTTACAGGAATGCTGAGCAGAGACATTCCCATTGTGGGTCTGTGCCCGCTAAAGCCAGAGGAGGCTCCCAGCTTCCACAGAAGCCAAAGCACTTCCCTGCTAACAGAAAGCATCTCAAAGCATGAGGAGCCCCACCTGGCCAGCAAAAACGAGTAAGCTGTGCTTTGCCAGGAGGAAGAACATCTCCTCTCCCCAGAGACAGCACACGAGCTGAAATGAGAAAGCAAAAGAGAACAGTTCTTCAGAAGGAATAGTTATTTCATGCGTGTCAGTGTAGAGGAGCATGTGCCTGAGGCTCACACGCCGGGTGCAGTGACGTGCAGTCTGTAACAGCGGTGCTCAGCACGGATACACATCTGCTGCCTCAGAACCACCAAGGTATCACAAACCTCAACTAATAATCTAACACTGATGTCATCTCTCTGCAGGGCCAAAGCCTTTCCAGGGAATGCTGTCCAGCTCCTTTAGCAGGAAGATGCCACTTTACTGGCATACTCCAGGTCTCTCGTGATGCCACGTCAAGATATACCCTGCATCCAGTTCATCTGCCTTGGAAACCTGCTCTGAGCAAGGCCCAGCTGCAATGTGTGTGACAGCTCAGCATGGAATGCCTCCACAAAAAGCTCCATTCCAGCTGTGATGCACAAGGAAACCTGGACAGAAAGCGATGATAAGCCCAAATGCACATGCAGACTGATGGAAGCAGGAGGGGTGGCTCTATCTCAAGGCATTACCATGCTCACAATAGTTACAGTGTGGATTTCATCCATTTTAATTCAAGAGTGATTAGTCTGGGAAGGAAGCGAGCAAGAGCTGGCTCAGAATGAGGCATGGGTACCTTGTGCTGGATGGAAAGAGATGGCAAGATCAGCACAAGAAGTAAACTCATGGGTGCCAAACCAGGCAGGGTGCACACCCCTTGGGACAGTGTGCTTTCCCAGGGATCCAGGATGCCTCAGAGAAGCCTGGACAAGCAGCCAGGAATATGATCCAAAATGGAATGGATTTTTCTATGCCACTGTCCTGGCACTTGGGCTCATGAACACAAGGGCTCTGTTCGCTCACCCGCTAACCAAGCGAGATCAAGAAACAAAGTGTAAGACACAACTCGTGTTGACTGGCGCTTTTAAACCCTTCCTCTTTAACAGAAACGTCAGTATTTTCTAGTCCTAATGGCTCCTGAGCTGTGATGTTTATTGCCTTGTCTCTCCTTGGCAAGCGCTCATCTGCTGAAGTAACAGATGATCTAGCAACCATCTCGCATCACAGCATGTCAGAAAGGAGGCAGCCCACTATCTGTAATCACTGCATCACCTCACAAAGAAGAATCTCCACTTGATCTGTGTAAATGTGGTTATTTATTGGTTTAAGTCTCTTTCTAATTATGAAGGGCTTCACTCTCCCACTTGAGAGCACCTTGTTTCTTTAGTTCCTCAAACAAAGAAGCCATTTTGCTCACCATTGAATCCAGCAGCCCATAAACCTGCAGCAGAAATTAACAGAAGGTTAATTGCAGTGAAGACACAGGAAGAAATCCTAGTGATGAGACTGACAGACACAGAGACGGTGTCTCACACTGGAGCACATTAACGTATGGGCACGCACACATACAAGAGGCTGCCTGCTAACAGAGCTTAGCTCCAGTAATAACTTTTCTGGCAATGAAGTGTGTTTAACATTATCCGAGGTACAATTAATTCTGTTCATCCCTCAAGAGTCCACAAGCATGCTAAAGACATCCCAGATAGAAATCCCACATGTGGCTATGGGATGGCTGAGTTTATGTTAGCAGGTTCCAGGCTGGAATAAAGGACTTTGTATGTCATACTTAACCTTGCTACAGAATTATGGACATATGTTTGGTAGTTTTCCAAGTTGATGCTTACCCCTCCACCTAAGCTTCCGTATAAGCTGATAAGCAGAGAACAAACCCAAGATACAAGCTTTGGGCACAGACTTACTTCAATATAAAGTTTTTCCTGGTATATCCCAAACAAAACAGGGTCCATCTGCTCCCGAGGAGGTTCTGTTCCCTCCATGGACTGTGCTCCCCCTTTCACGTCCAGCAATGAAAGGGAAGATTTAATCTTTTTATCATCTTTTCCTCTTAACTTTCTGCTGCTTGGACGTTCCTATCGAGGGACAGACACACAAAACACCCCAAGTGACAGAGGTCAGAACACTTCAGCTTGTTGCAAGACGAACCTCCCCAAAGCAGCACTTCATCCACTGGGTTGGTCAGTCCCCAGCACTTGGGTTTCAACACACATCCCCACACACACCTCTTTCCCTGGCTTTGTTCTTCTCTTGCCTTCCCTGTCCTTCCCACCACATGTCTTCCTGTCCTCTCTCCTGCTGGTTATTCTGTCTCCTTTCACAGGTACCTTTATTTCCACTATAAAAGAAAGAATTTCAATTACTCAAATCCAACATTTGCACACCCAGAAGCCAAGCCCACAGCATCCATGCAATGCAACTGTATTACTTTTACAATCTATTTTCCTCTTTTTATTAATCTGACCTGTGTACAGCACAGAAAAACAACACTTTGAAGAATACTTTGTTTAAATAATGACTTGTATCAGACTTGTATCAGAACAAGCCTGTAAGACAGCCTGGGGGTTTTCTGGGCTAGTCTGTGTGAAAACCATCTACATGTAGCTAAATGAAAGGCTTTATTTGTGTGGTGGGTTTTTAATGGCACCAGACCACAGATCACAGCTGGTATCACACAAACGCCTTTTTTAATGATGCATTTTCTCATAAAGCTTTGAGGGGAAACTGCTGAAATTGTCATTTCAGTTGAAATTCAGCACATGTTCTGGATTTGCAACAGTCCATAGACACAGGGTGCTGTGCCACCATTTACCGGGTTCCTCTGGAACTTCTACATAGGTGTCCTTCTCAGGCAAGCCAAGCAGGGATCTCAGCTTCATAGAAGCACCCACCAGAGCATCAATTGCTTCACGCCACAGCTGGAGACTGAGGGAAGTATCACAATCAGAAAGGAGACAGCACAGCAATTGCCAGAGATGAAGGCACCTTCGGGAGCTGCCCTGCCCAAGTAAACCAGTAAACCAGCACCCACTGTCCAGAAACTCATCCAGAGGGACGTTCAATTACCTTCTTCATGGTAGAGCACTATGAGGTCTCTGAGGTTTGCAAATCAATGGGCTCCCATGGACCCATACCTATTACTGTGAAACTAGATCTGCGCGTTTAATAGGCACATATAAATCAGCATCAACCTGCTCTGCGTTCACCAAGAGGAACCTGCTTCCTTCTCATTTAGAAGGAAACAGAAGCTTGTTAATATCTTTACAGTCTGAAAGCCTGAGCAAAGAGCAGAGACTCCATACAGTTAGCTGAGTAAAAGGGTAGAGAAAATTAACCCAAAGGTTTTATAAATACAGACTGGAACAACCTAGCCAGAAATAATCCTGCATACTCCCCAAAATAACATGAATTTCATATTCTAAACTTATCTCCAGGGAATAAAAAAAAAAACCATTGGGTCCTAGACAGCTGCTAAAATTAAGCTATAAAAAAAACAGAGTGTAAAGACAACTTCTAGACCTTGTATCATTATCTGCACTCTGAATCACAGCGCCTGCAACACAGCTTGCTAAGGCTGTTGATCACACAGTACATTGACAAGCTTTATCTTGCAAAGGTAACGTACCAGATTTGATGCAAAAGGTCTGATTGAGTTGGCCTCCGAGGAACACACAGGTCCAGTGCTGCCTTATTGAGCTGGGCCAGTGCTGCTTCCCGCTGCTCTTCCATGGGGATTGACTTTACAGCCTAATGTGAAAGAAAACACAGGGTGTGTGGAATGCCTCTCCCCAGTCTTCATTCCCAGCCTGTGGACCCTGAGCTCTTTTCTTGGACATCAGTCTGAAACCAAGCTGCACTAGGCACTTACACACCCAGATCTGGCTTCCTCTATGGCTGGGGTTTGGCCAAGGTACACACATGACCCTAGACCTGGGGAGCATTCCCAGGCCCCCAGTTAGGTTGACAATGCAACCTCCTAGGTGTGCTGGAGAACAGGGATTGCCTGCCAGCCAGAAGACCCTGAAGTAAGGATTAGTTATGAAAGCAGCAGAGAGATTTCCAAGAGACCACACTACAGAAAAACAGTGCTGACAGAACCCAAACCACTCTTGCTTTCATCTAGGGAGGTCTGTACTTTATCCACAGCCTGTCATGAGTACCCCCTGGTGATCTGATGAATAGGAAGGACTCTCCAAGGAGATGAGCCCTTGGGGAAGCCACAGGAGGCTGTAGGATTAGCCTACTCCCCGCATTCAGTCCTGGGATGACAGAAAGCTAATGGCAGAAGAGCTTAAAGTATCTATTACATTGTCTGGTTCTCTTTTCTTCTTCACACAACAGCCCTCAAAGACTCTCTTGGGAATGTCCTTACAAGAGCACTGAGGGTGTGGGGAGCAGACCTGAAGTGCTTTTCTGCAGCACACATCATAAATCATCCCTAACTCGAGGTGCACTGGAAGCAGAGTTTTGGGGGGGCTCACCCTGCAGTGTGCCTGGCTGTAGGGGAATGAAAACATCACCACTGTTCACTGCAATAGTGGGAATAGAGGCCATCACCTGCTTGAAGTCCTCTAAGGAAAGGTTCCATCCCGAAGGGGCTGGTTCTTTCTCCTCTGCATCCAGCATTTGACCCAGAGTTCCCTTGAGTGAATTCCTCCAACCCATGACCTCTATGATGCTGCTCTGAGCAGAAGGACCCTCTGCAATACTCTCCTGGTACTGCACGTCCTCCACACTTGTCTGGCCCAAGGGCACTTTCTCCTCAGTCATGTGCTGTCTCCACAGTTCATGCAGCTGCTTTACCACTTCGTACTGATAATGCAACTGTGATAAAGGGGAAAAAGGTAAATAGTGACATGAGCTACGCCTTTCCTCTACAAACCTGATAGTTAAAGCCGCCACAGCAGACTATGTCAGCCTCCAAGGATGCAGCAGCCCCGCTGGTTTTCCCTCCCTGCTATTTCAGTTGTGTGTCCCAGCAAAGATCACCTCAGGATTCTTCTGGTGGAACAACTCTTCCTCGGTGACATAGGCATCCACAGGAGATGGGGTGCGCTCTGGGGTATGAATCCGACCAAGAAGCTCTTTGATGCTCTCTTCTACTATAGCAGCACCTTCTCGAGCAGCCAGGTCACACTGAGGCACCACAACCAGAACAATACGTGAGAGTCCCTGATATCACAGTGTACAACACACAATCCCATCCCCACTAAGTAACTAATACACACATTACCAACAGAGCTTTAGTTCCTTAAAGGACCAATGTGAACAGTTTGAGAGACACAATCACGTCTTTATTAACAATATCAGGCTGCAGAGTTCTTCCTTCTTTTTTCTTTTGAGCAAACCTGTCCACGTATGTGCAGGTGCTCTGTAAATCAGCTCATTCTCAGCCCTAATTGCATAGCAATAAAAATACCATGTCGTCCACTCCCACCCTTATCCTCTATTTGCATATGAAGTTCAAAGCTCACAGTCACCCAGTTACATGCTTGGTTACCTCCAGTTTCTCTCTGAGGTCAGCCAATTTATCCTCAGACACAGCAATTCCCCAAAGGGTCACCTGCAGCACTGCTCCTGCTAATAACAAGGGATGTGTCCTGAATTCCCAGGCCTCACTGAAAATGCCTACTCTCTCCGACTTGAAAATAAAGGAGAACTTCCTCGTTTCTCCAGGCAAAATTACACCTGAAATAAGAGAGAAAAATGCACTGGTCTGCAAGAAGCCACCTGGTTAATTTGACCCTTTTCCAACTCCACCCTGGTGTCCTTATCTCAGTATAAGACTCTTTCCCCATTGCTTAGCTGGTTATCACATTTCATCCAGCTGTTTTTCTCCTTCCGGATTTACCTCCAGTCACCATGTTACTGAATCGGTGTTATTTCTACTGCACGCTCCTTTGACAGCGAGCTCAGGGCTCTCTCTAGCAGATTATGCTCAGTTTTTCATCAGAAAATGATTTGCTTCTCAGTATTCCACCCATTTACATTCAGAGCAGGGGCAACCTCCTTTCCTTTAAAGGATCCCATAGAAGGGATATGCCTCACACACCTCTTAGGTATGAGTCACCTCTGACATGCAGGGTGGCTTCCTAAGGAGAATCATCCAACAGGCTTGCTCTGCCATTAGTCAGACTCCACATCTCAGATAACTCCTGCATACGTGCTCTCTGGTCTCAGTACAAAGGTCTCTGAGATCAGCAGCTCTCATACCTGGTCTGGTATCAAAGTAAAAACACTGCATCATCTTCCCTTTGCGTTCTCTGGAGGGAATCTTGTGGGGAAGCCTCATCCAGTTATACCAGATGGCAGCTGTGCCATTATTGCTCACTGTCAGGGGGCTTTCAGCTTTCTCACCAGCCAAAGTCTCAAAGGTGAGCCGTGCAGCAATGCCAGTTAGATCCTATAACAAAGAGGGAAAAGGCACTGAGGTCACACCACAACTAAGGGGGTGAGCCTTGAACTTGTAAGGCAAGTCCAATGAAGTGGCCATTACACAGAGAGAGCCTGGGAATCTGAGCTTCACACCACAGAGAGAGCAACCCCTCCTCCTTCTCCAGAGCAAACACAGAGATACTCTACTATGGTCAGAATAAACCCAGGGGTGACACTCATTGTACACCTGTGAGTTGGGAATGCAAGCAGGCTTAGCTTGACTAAGTAATAAGGACACAATTACCCTGCAAGTGCTGCAGTTGATCCAACGAGCAGGCTGGCCACAGAAAACTAAGGAGGGACCCACTATGTCTTCTGGAGCTGCAAAGGGGCGGTCACTTAAGGAGTCACTGCTAAAGAAAAGAAGAGCCAGTGTTTGCATGGAGTGAAATCCACTTTCAGTGAGGGGAGAACCAGGGGTGATTCATGAGATCCTATAGGAAGTCATTACAACCAATGCTTTTCCACACAGTCACTCTTTAGGGACAGAGCCCTGCAGACAGGGTAAACTCCGCTACCTGTCACCATCAAGCAGGATCAGCCAGCCAGTATATTAAAGGATGATATCTCAGCCTACCCTAAGGAAGGCTGAGGGTATCTGACTGAATAAGGAGAGACTGTTGGGTTGTAACAGATGGAGAGGACAGGGGAGAAAGGGCAAACGATGGAAGTGGAAGGCTGGAAAAAGAGAAGCAGATGGAGGTAATTTAGAACAGAATCCTCACCCTGCCTGACGTAAGCTCTGGAGCTACACAGAGGGCAGGCTGGAGGAAGGGACTAAAAACCCCCTTTGATTCTTGCTCTTTAGGCCCCAAAGCACAAAGAAACAGCTTGGCTCCTAAATCTGGTGATTATAATATTAGAATATGCCTTTTATTGTGTCCCAGTGAGGACTCCTCTCCATTTCAGGTAAGAACAGCTAAGGATACCCTCAGAGGCTGCTGGTGCATACCTGGAATTCTTCATTTCTGCCATGAAGCAAACCTTACCTTAGGCTCTCGGATGTCTCAGACTCTTTAGAAATGATGAGACATGGAATAGGCTCTGTTGATACAGATGTGAAAGGCTGCCCTTTACCGATCACCTCCAGCCCATCCAGATCCTGGACATACAGACAAATGACCAACTCCTGCTTTCTCTCTTTATATAGAAAGGAAGTGAAAATACCAGACAGATGTACCATCTGAGTCAAGTGAAATGGAGATATCTTGCTCCAATGATGGTTTTTACAGCTATCCAACATATGTTCCAAAGACACAGGAAGGAAGCAGTTCTGGCTCCCTCAAGAATCCTAGATGGCTGCATTCCCCACTTCAAATGATGCACAGATGGGAAAAGACTCCTTTATGCACATTTCTCATCCCCAGAGCCAGGTTTCAGAAAGGAAAAGGAGAGGTTTGCTTAGATTTTAAGTGAGGGGCTACCTGCATGCAGATGATTTTAGACTTTTGTCTTCCACATGGGAAGATGGGCACCTTTCCATGGGTAAAGGTGTCTTCCCTCTGCCCTAAGGCACTAAATCAAACTCCTATATCACTGTTTGGCAGGTTTCTTCATTGCCCAGGTCTTGGCAGCTGCATGCTGCTGGTTCAGGGTCCTATTCTGAGGCTCCTAGACCATTCCATGCAACACTTAAGGAGGGTCAACAACTCCTTCATGGCCCTTTGGAAATGTGGGAACTTCCAAGAAAACTTGTGTGACGATTATGTTTTAGATTCCTGATGCTTTTTTCAGGTCCAGCTCTTGGCAATTTTATGTTACTTTATAGCATCTGAGAGAAGAGAGATGCAAAGAATGTGCTTGCTCCTCCAGTCTTACCGGCTTATAGAAATCTAGCTCCTCTAGGATAGATTTTAGCCCCTGCCGCCGATGTTTCAGGAAAAGACTCTTATCCCAGGTTAGATGGAAGGGGATCCTCTTTGGAGGCTTCAGGCCTGTGGAAATGCCCATACCGGAGCTCACTGTCTACATAATCACAAACCCATTCCTTTCCCCCTCTGCCAAACTTTGGTCTCATGGTGTTTTAAAGAGGAGGACCAACACATGACTGGGAAGCAGCTTGTGCTGCACTTATCAGAACAGACAACCCTAATGTGAGCCTTGGTACTCCCATAAGTCACTATTTCTGCTGATTCCTCCATACCTGTACCCCATTTCTGTGAAACCGCCTCTCTGGGACGTTCCCTTACCCGTCTCCATCTGGACAGTGTGGGGTTTCCCCACGTGAGTGACTGGCCCTGGGTAGCCACGTTCGCTCTGAGTCAGTGTCATCGTCAGGCCCGTGAGTTCACTTCCAATACGCTCGGGCTGGCTCCAGAACTCGCTTCCTTTTCGGTAGCCCTAGGGAAGAAATCAAGGCTCCCACTGACGCTTTCAGCTATTCTCACAGGGACCAGAAGCTAAGAAAAAGAAGGGGTCCAATTCTGCATTACAAACACTTAAAAGTCTGTAAGTTATCACTTTCTGCAGAGCAAGCCAAAATTCCTATCAGGCTGCTGTCAAAGACAAAAGCACTTTCTTCTCCCCAGTGCTGTATGAAGGCTGAATGATATTAAAACAAAGCCTCACACAAATGCAAATTCTTTGATAGTGCTATAAATGCCAAATAAAATATTTTAACATAGGACACTCCCATAATCCTCCTGACTTACCCATACCCCTTTCTCCATGGCAACCACTAAAAATTGAGCTTTATGTCGCTGGAACAGCATTTGTGACAATTCCCCATTGTCACTCCCTATGCATGACAGCCTTTGGTGAGAATCATGAAATAGCACTTGCCCACATACAGCAGTTCATAAGCAAGGAGCCAAACAAAGCACCACTTTCCTCTGACCAGTAGTATGGAGAGCAATGCTCATGGCTTCAGTTTTAAAGTCACTGAAAGCTCTGCTTGCTCTGGGCTAAAGGACTTGGAGTGGCTTTGATAAAGGTCTAATGAGAGGTCTTCAGGGGTGTTACTCATAACACTGTGTCTCAGCTCTGTCACAAGAACAGAGCAGTCAGGATGCAGATGAAGTGAGGCTCTCACCTTTCCAGGAAGCAGGGCAGGGAGAGTCCTGTCAATGAGGTCACGTTCTTCCTGGATTTGCCTGTAACCCTCTGAGATGCTCATCAACAATTCATTCTCTGGCCTCTGAAGGACTTCTATAAAGAGGAAACATCCAATCACTGGTGCTGCATCTCTGGTCACACCCTCTACCACTGCTATGATTCACGTGTAACCCCCTTACACTGCCCCCACCAAATCCACTGTCCTTTTCCCAACTAGAACCACCAGCTCACCTCCCCACAGCACCCATGGCCACCAGTACTAACAGTGTGGGGAGCTCTGAGAACATGGAAGTAGACTGCAATGGCAGCAGGATTAAACCTAGTTAGCTCCGACCACAACACTTTGTTGTGGTGCCATCAAACTCCTCCATCTGCACGCAGTGTCACAGAATGAGGCCTCAGCTTTTCTCACCTCCTATATACTTCTCCTGCATTTTCCTGATTGCCATATTACGATACCAGTTTTGGAGAGCTTTGTGCTCTTCTGCTGAGGTCTGATGAACCTTTTTCTTCTTCTCTCCTCCATGTTTCTCTTGTAAAGCTGCTGCAGTAACATTTGGATGAGAAGCCTCAACAAGATCTGCTAACTGAAGAGAAGGGAAACACTAAATTAACCTCTTCATGCACACAGGGACACCACCATGAGAATGGGAGAGGCAAGAAGAAAAGAATTCTTCAGATTGACAGTACTTTTACCATATCACTCTCAGAGGAACAAAAGCAGGGCACTGGGAACACACTCAGAAACAATGGAAGGATTTATCTGAGTCACTGGACTCGAGCAATGGTATTGCTGCAACAGCAGAAGCACATACGGAAGAGGAAGCCACCATAATTCTTCCCTCCATGACCTCCTGCACACAGGACTTCAAAACCTGCCGGTGCAGTTTGTCTGAAGGCAAAGCCCTCCCTGCAGAGCACAACAGGGCTGGGAAAACCACACCTCAGGCCTGACCGGCTCCGATAGGTGCTGGAGAGCATCGGAGGGTCCAAGTGCCATAGAGCAGCATTTCTGTAGCTTTACAAACTAACCCGAGTGTTTCCTCTGGCCAAGGCTTCCATCTGGAACTCCTGGAGGCTTCCCAAAATGTGATGAGGCAGAATCTTTTCACAGCCATCGCCAAACTGTCCTGGTCCTACAGCACACACAAGAACACCAACCCCAGAGCCAGGTCACCAGAGCTGGGCTCAGCAAAACCAAACCCAAAGGTTTGGTTTGGGTTAGGGTTAGGGTTATGAAGTTTGACCCTACCAGCAAAAGTCAGTGGTCCTGTGGGCACCTTTGGGAAAGCAGGACATGCTACGAGGACCTGTGTCTCCTTTGTCTCTTTGGGATGGTGCTTTCGGACAAAGTATTTCTTCCTGACTGAAGCTTTCCCAGCATCTTGGGGAGGACGTGGAGTATGAAGCTTCAGGAAAGAAACAGTCACAATGCAGTCAGGTACATAACACTCACCCCCATTCCTTCTGATCCTTCTAGGATATACAGTCATCCAGTGCAGGCTGTTCCTCCCCTAAGAGGCACGTTACACAGCTGTGGTTGTACCACCTTAGTTATTGTCCCGTTCTCATAACTGGGGCAGGGAAGAGAGTTTTAGATCACTTTCCCAATGGTTTTCTGCTGTGTCACTTGGTGTCAAGTGCTTCCACTCACACAGTGACCTCAGTTTTGGAAGGGATGCCATGACAGCTACTAAACAACTTCCATGTCTTATTAGCCCAGAAAGTTGGAAACATAATTGTGAAGACTCAGATGACTTCTCCTCCTATCTGAAGAGGCTGTGTAAGGATCAATGATCCTCTACTTTTAGCAACTGAGCTGACAAGCCATAAAAATCAGGACAAATGGAATGAGGACTGAACCCCAAGAGTGAGTTTTGCTTGAAGTAAACGGACTCTTGTTGAACACATGGAATCAGTGTCAGTTAAGGGAGCTCTTTCTATCAGTAACAATACATACTTTCTCCAGGTCTTCCACCTTAATAGCAAGTGCCTGGATGTCCTCTCCTTGCAGAACACAGGGAACAGGCTCCAGCTCTTCTGCAATTCTTGGGGAGGGCGATTCCTGTGTCTTTTCCTTCTTGTCTGAAAAACAGATGAAGAAACCTCCTCTTCAGCCTCCCAAGGAAACATCGTCTTCCTCTCTCAGCCTGGTCACTCACTGCTGAACTCTACTTAGTTCCGTACATTCAGGGTTGGGGTTTGTTAATGTTGCACACTATTAAATTCAGCATCAATTCGAACTGGAAAAAACAAACTCTGAGAAGCCACACGGACCAAGCGAGCCACCAGCATCAGTCTCATGCTTTATTCTACACATGACACAAACACAGCCTGTGCTTCCCGCAGGCAGAACAAATCCCTGCCGTCTCCCACCCCAGCTCCTGAGCACAATCCCAATAGCAAGACATGGGGTTTACAAGCTCTTAAATAGCAAACCCCCCCAGCCGACCCCCGGCACAGGGGACCACCGGGCAGACCCTCAGCTGAGACAAACCCACCGCAGGGTCAGGTGCCCCCCTCATCCCGTGTCTGCTCCCGCTGGGATTGGGGCGCCTTTCAGGGGGAAACCACGAGGATGCCGAGGACGGGAGGGGACGGCGCTGATCCACGGTGGCTCCAACTCCTGCTCGGGAGCCATACCCGGGGGTGCCATACCCGGAGGTGCCATACCCGGGGGTGCCATACCCGAGGGTGCCATACCCGGGGGGGCCATACCCGGAGGTGCCATACCCGGAGGTGCCATACCCGGGGGTGCCATACCCGGGGGGGCCATACCCGGAGGTGCCATACCCGGGGGTGCCATACCCGGGGGTGCCATACCCGGAGGTGCCATACCCGGGGGGGCCATACCCGGAGGTGCCATACCCGGGGGTGCCATACCCGGGGGGGCCATACCCGGAGGTGCCATACCCGGAGGTGCCATACCCGGGGGTGCCATACCCGGAGGTGCCATACCCGGAGGTGCCATACCCGTCCCGTCAGGCCGTACCCTGCGAGGCGCCACCCCGGCATGCTCCGCGGCCGGACGCCATGGCAACGACGCCGCTTCCCGCGGGCTCTGCGCATGCGCCGGGGCCCGTCCGGCCTCGTCACCGCCGGTTAGGGCCTTGCACCGCCGCCGCTCCGAGCACCGCGGTCCCTCCGCCCGGGCCCCGGTGATGGTGTCGGTGCGGTGGGGCCCCGGGGATGGTGTCGGTGCGGTGGGGCCCCGGGGATGGTGTCGGTGCGGTGGGGCCCCAGGCCCGCTGCAGCTGGCAGAGCAGATCGGGCAGCAGCGAGTCCAGCACGGCCCGGCCCCGCGCCGTGCACCGCAGGCCGCTGCGGGGAAGCGTTGGTTGAACCCCGGTAGCGGAACTCCCCCCTCCGTCCCGGTACCCCCCGGTGCTCACCCGCCGTCCAGCACCATCCATCCCTGTCGCTGCTGCAGCCCCTGCCCCGCCGCCCCGAACACGGCCTCCAGGCTGAGGTGGGGAGAGAAGCGGCGCCAGCGCTGTAGGACCAGGAGCAGGGGTTAGCACCGGGTGTCCACCGTGCGGGGACCCCCCCGGGCAGCTCCTCACTCACCTCGTGGGTGATGCCCTCGTCTGTCCGCAGCCCCAGAGCGAGCACCTCCTCCAGCCTGCGGGCACATGGGGATGGAGAGCGCAGCACGAGGGGGGTAAGGAAGGAGGGGGGCACGGTCCTGTACTCACTGCTCCAGCGGGCTCAGCACCACCCGCTGCACGGTGCCATGCCCCTGGCTCCGCACCGCCCGCATCCAGGTGATGGGCTCTGGCAGCTGGACTCGGGCCTCCCGTCTGCAGCCACCCTCGCCCCACGGAACAAACCGCCCATGTGCCCCTGCAGAGGCAGAGGGGAGCAGTGGAGCTTGGGGAGGCACACACAGCCATGTACAGCCCCAGTCACCCCTGCTTACCAGGCCCCACACCGATGTACTGCTCAGCCCGCCAGTAGGAGAGGTTGTGGGTGCTGAGGGCGCCCTGTGGGAGAGCGCTGTATGGAGCGATGGGGCTGACCCTGCTGCAGGGGTGGCACAGCATGGGGGGGGCAGCATGGAGGGCACCCCACCTTCCTTGCAAAGTTGGAGACCTCGTAGTGCCGGAAGCCAGCAGCCACCAGCATGGTGTGTGCTGCCTGGTACATGTCAGCCTGGAGGTCCTGGGGGGGCGCAGGCAGGGCTCCCCCCCAGACCTGTGCTGCCAGCACTGTGCCCCGCTCCAGTGTCAGCTGGTACAGGGAGATGTGGTCATCGCAGAGCCGCAGCGCTGCCTCCAGCCTCTGGGTCCATGCATCCAGGCTCTGCCGCGGCAGCCCAAAGATCAGGTCGATGGAGGTCCGGCCGGGGAAGAGCCCCCGTGCTGCCTCCACGGCCGCCTGTGCCTCCGCTGCTGTGTGCTCCCGGCCCAGCATCCGCAGCTCAGCATCATCCAGTGACTGCAGAGAGAGCGCAGTGGCAGCGGGGAGCACAGGGGGGCTGCAGGGGATGGGATGGGGACAGCAGCTCTCACCTGTACGCCGATGGACAGGCGGTTGACACCGGCTGCCTTGAAGCCAGCGAGGCGCTGCGTGGTGGTGGAGCTGGGGTTGGCTTCCAACGTGACCTCGGCACCAGCAGGGAGATGGGCAGCCCCCGCCACAGCCTCCAGCACCGCTGCAATGGTGGCAGGACTGGCCAGGCTGGGGGTGCCCCCACCGAAGAACACAGAGGTGATGCTGCAGGGCAGATAATGGGGAGGCTGCGGGTGGGCGCTGAAGGGCTCTGTGTCCCCCCATTGTCTCCATGCACCCACCTCTTCACCTGGCTGAGCCGGAGCAGGGTGCGTGCCTCCTGCACCAGGCAGGCGCGCACGGCCGCCTCGTCCACCGCCGGCACCACGTACGTGTTGAAGTTGCAGTAGGAGCAGCGCTTGCGGCAGTAGGGCCACTGCGGGCATGGGCGCCATGGGGAACGGCAGCACACCCCCCCCCCAGGGCACCCCGCACCGAGCACACAACCCATGGGGGCCACCCCTCCACGTGCACAGCCCAGGGACCCACGCAGCATCCCCAACACTCCATGGCAAGGGAGCCCCATGCGTGCACCATGACACCCACAAGGGCAGCGTGCCCTCCCGCGTGTGCACCCACATACATATAACCCTCAAGGCCCCACTTTCTCCCCTCCAACATGGAAAGCATCCCATGTGTGCCCCCACCCGTGCAAGCTCCTGGGTCCCACATGCACCAACCCACGTGCGCAACCCCCGGGGTCCTTCCCCCCTCCCATGCTCAATCCCAGGTTCCCCGCTCACATGCACATAGACCGAGGCTGCGCCGGGGGCAGCCGCTCCCGAGGCAGGACCCGGACCCGAGGCAGGACCCGGGGTAGGACCCGGTCCCGGTGCCCGCCCGGTCCCGGGCCGCGCCGCAG
>JASSUY010034393.1:17207-96271 GCA_032466535.1 Forpus xanthops
CCGCCATGGGCCCCACAGCCCCGCCCCGGGGCGGGCACCGCTCTCGGCCGCCTCTCGGTGGGGCCGCGAAGGGATCGGGGCAGAGCCCGGAGCGGAGACGCTCCGTGCCCCGGTGCTGCCCCGCACGCGCGGTCCCAACGGGGCTATGGCACCACGGGAGCTGCCCCCGGCCGGGGCTGGCGGCCGATGTTCCGCTTCCCTACGCCTCCACAAACGCAGCACGGACGGCCCCGGGCGTTATTTGCTCTATTAACAGCCATGCAGAAGAGAGAGCTGCCTGCGGCACAAACCACGGCGTCAATTGCTGCTAACAGGCCGCGAGTGGGCAGCGTGGGGTATGCCGCGCTGGATGTGACCCTTCTGCCCTGCAGGAGCCCCGCGCTCCGGGAGTTCCCGAGCTGCTGCGAGCGCTATGAGAGCAGGAGCGAGCGAGGCTGAGGTGCGAGCCACGGCCATCACCCCTTCCCCTCCTGTGAGTGCTCACAGCCGGGGCTGCTTTGTCCCGGTGCGTGGGATGGATGTGGGACATCCGTGCGGGAGCACAGCGCCTGGAAGTGTTTTATGAGGACAGGTAGCACAGGGAGATGGAAGCATGGGTTTGTGAAGGAGAAGTCATCCTTACCAAGGATGCCTTCCACAGGGAGGTGACTAGCCTGATGTATACCTTGCCTTCAGTAAAGCTCAACAGGCGATAGGGTCAGAAAAGGCAATACGAGTAAAGTGCTTTCTGTCACGCAACATTTGAAGTAAGACTTTTATGGGAGACGTTACTCTTACCTGTTCACAGTATCAGAAGTGCTGGGGGTGGAAGGGACCTCCAGAGACCCTTTGGTGCCATCCAACTGCTCTGGCAGGGTCACCTTGAGCTGCTTGCTTAGCACGTAATCCAGTTGGGTTTTCAGCATCTCTAAGGATGGAGCTTCCACAGCCTCTCTGGACAACCTGCTCCACTCTTTGACCCACCTCACACTAAGACCGTGCTTTCCTGCCTTGGATTTCATGTGTTTGCCTCTTGCACTGCCGGTTGGTACTGCTGGGAAGCGTCTGGCTCCATCTTCATCCTCTCCCATCAGCTCCCACAGCACTCACAGCCTCCCCTCGTCCTTGATTCACACACAGCCTTTAACCCGCTGTGTGACAAAGCAGGGATGTGCAGAGGAGACCCGTGTGGAGGCAGCAGAAGGCAGCAGCCTGCCGTGCTGCCACGGGCTCTGCTGTCCTGGGTGGTCAGGAGCGACTTGCAGAGGTCCGAGGGCAGGAATGGTGCAGGATGGGTCTGAAAGGCTCAGAGGCAGCTGGAGCTCCTTCCTGCAGACACCGCCTCCCCTCTCCCACAACACATTTTACCTCTCTGAGCACTGCTCCCTCTCCCAATCCCTGCACATTCCCTCAGGACAGCTCTTTCACAACCAGGAATGGGCCTTTTGCTCTACCCCCCCTCCCCCGGACACACTTCCCAAGGGCTGGCACTGCCAAGGATGCCTCATGGTGATCGGCACCTGCGGCCAGCACACAAAGAAGATGCATGGGAGAGAAGGGAATGGGGTTTGCCCAAAGGGCTCAGGGTGCTGTTGGTCCTCCACCACCGCCTCCCTGCAGCCTCCCCCAGGTAAATGGGACCACTGCCCCACTGCCCTGGCTCTGAGGGACAGCGTGTGGGAGTTGGGATGCTTCATCGGTGCCTTTGTCTCACAGGCCGGGCTTGGGGAGCAGCAGAGGAGCAGAACTCTGGAGGTTTGGGCAGCCCCGGAAGGTCCCTGTGTGCTCTGTGCTCCTGCCCCAGCTCCAGCCCATCATGGTTCAAACCCAGGCAGTACCTCAGCACCACGCACCCTGCTCCCAGCCCAGGCTGGATGAGGAGAATCAAAGGGGTGGAAAAGCCACGGGGTGTGATAACAGCGGTTTAATAACTGACATAAAGTACTATATTGTAATAATAACGACATTATACTACTAATAAATGACAGTAGCTACTAAAGAACAATTGTAACTACAATAAAGTATGATACAAATATAACAACAACAAAATACAATTACGATATAACAAATACAATCATGATGATTGTAATGATGGTGGTGATGATGGTAGTAATGAGAATTATAATGATAACAAAAGTAATAATAAATACGAGGATAATAATGATAATGAGGATTGTCGTGGTTTAAGCCCAACCACCAACTCAGTACCACGCAGCCACTCACTCACTGCCCCCCTTCCTCCCCTGCTCCCAGAGGGATGGGAGGAGAATCGAAAGAAGGTGACTCCCATGGGTTGAGATCAGAACAGTGCAGTAACTGAGGTATAACACAAACCACTGCTGCTACCAAGGAACCAAGGACCTTGGTCAGCAGAGTTCTGCTCTCAGATTCTGGCTTCATCGAAGTTGTGAATGCTCCATCCCTGGTGGTGTTCAAGGCCGGGTTGGACAGAGCCTTGGGTGGCATGGTTTAGTGGGAGGTGTCCCTGCCCATGGCAGGGGGGTTGGAACTGAACGATCTTGAGGTCCTTTCCAACCCAAACTATTCTATGGTTCTATGATTCCAGGTCACATTTGCAGTTTCCACTCCGTGTAGGTTTTCACATCAAATCTCCATTGAGTAACATTTGCAAAGTGCTTTGAGACAGTGCCATGAATACACTAAGTTTTAGCAGCACCTATCTGCTTACTACTACTACATGTTTCTCCTTTTTCCCCTCAGAGCAGCATCCCTATATTCTCCTTTGCCTTCACACTAAGAGTCTGGTGCCAGCGATGGACAAGGCACACAGCAAAAGTTGTTGCTGCAGGGCAGTGAAAGGATGCGCTGGAAAACACGAGGATGTTTCCTGGCAGGAGGAAGGAAGCAGAGCTCCAGAGGAGGAGGGGTATTTACTTTCCAGAAGGATGAGCACTTACTTCCCAGCCACATCAGGAAGGCAGTGCCCCATGCAGACTGATGTGCACAAGGCTGTGCAGGAGGCTTTAGGGAGAGGAAATATTTACTGAACAAGGAGAGATGTGGTGCTAATCTTAAAACCAAAATCAAACTCAAGACCTTGATCCTTTTTTGGGGCAGGACATAATTGCTCTTTAGAAGCTATGGCCTGAGGGCAGTTAACTGCCTAGCAGTAAAATCCTGCTGCTTTTCCCATTGACAGCAGCTTGTCTTGAGTTAGCGGCTTCACAAAAGCAATCCTCCTGTGAATAGATAAAGCTTTCCCAAGTCCCTAAAAGGTTAACCTTACCATTATAATTGCACTTTAAGAACAGGCATCGATCCCTATGCACTCTCCCCAAACACCTCGACTTGGAAAAGCAGAAAGAAAGGATACAGTTATCCACTGTCCTACAGCTAGCAGGATAGGAGAGCTTTGATTTAGGTGCCTGAAGGAAGGACTCAGGAAAAGCCCAGGAGGTTTCACAGCTTGGCTTGCATCGGCTTCAGGTGTCCGTGGAAAGGAAGCTGTAAGAGGAGACAGTGGTTACAAGGTCAGGCCTCACCTTTAAACCGTTACAGCTCTTCTCATCTTGCAGTGGGATTTATACTAAGGAAATGCGAGTCAGAGGCACTCTGGAGAGGTCAGATCAGCCAGCTAACTCCTGTATTTGAGTGTCTGCGTGGCACGAAGCACCAGAACATAAAGACCCTCCCCAAAAATAGCCTCGGTGCTACCTTTCTTGTAAGAAAAGAACACTAGGTATCTCACGTCCATACAGACCATGTGGTGTTTTAATTCAAGTACAAATAGGAGAGGTCTCCTAGGGGCATTAATGAAGCTCCTGAGCCCCACTGACTTCAGAACTCAATAAAATGGAGCAAGTTCTGCTGGGATTCCACTACAGCTGCAGTCCCTGGCAGCCCATCATAGGATGGCTCACCATTCTTATGTGAAGATAAGCTCAGAGGAGGGGATTTCCACTGAACTGACCAATCAGCCTGATACCAAGGCAAAGAAAACAACACTGAGAAACAGAACTCAACAAAGCAAGAAAAACTGAAAGCAGGTGTCAAAACCAGAAGGAAGAGCTTGGCCAGACCAAGCGTAAATCACTGTTCCCTTTAGAGAATAAGCTGCCCAATAGTAAAGCGTCCTAGTTTAGGTGGGATAGAGTTCTTGTTCTTCCTAATAGCTGAGAGGAAGCAGAGACAGGACACCTGACCCCAGCTAGCCAAAGGGCTATTCCATGTCACAGCACATCATACCCAGTATAGAAACGGGGGGAGTCACCTGGAAGGGATCCATCGCAGCTCGGGTCAGGCTGGGTATCTGTTAGTGGGTGCTGAGCAGTTGTGTTGTGCAGCACTGCTGGGTTTTGTCTGTTCCCTTTTTAGTTTCAGATTCTCTCCCCTTGTTATATCATTTATTATTATTATAACAATTACAATTATTTATTATCATTAGCATCATTATTGCCACTCACCTGGGTCATCTGGGGAAGGGCTGAGGCTGAGAAACACAGATCCTGCAGGGCCATGGAAGGGCTCAGTAACCAGCCAAGCCCTGGCCGGATGCCTTTCTGGATGAGGGACACAGAAAGAAGGGAACTCAGGTCCCCAGAGGTGGTTGGAAGGTGAAGGCCAAAGAAGGACCCTTTGTGGGATGGAGAGAAGCACCATTGTGTGAATGATGGGGGCACTGGCAGCATTCCTAGAGGTGGCCTCAGTACAAGGATAAAAGGGTTGGAGGGGAAAGGCCTTGCTGTAGGTCAATGTGTCGTTTTTCAATCCCTAAATCCTCATTCCCAAAGTGAGTCATCAGCCCCAAGGGTGCCAGCTCAAAGGAGCAGAGGAGTAAACCCATGGGCATTTGGCTGAGGGTGCTTTTCACTTTCGGTGTCCTTGCTAGGCCAGGGAAGGACATGTCCTCCTGTGGCTGCAGTTCAAAGCAGAAGGCTTGCTGGGGAGCAAGTGTGGGCCTGTGGCATCCGCTTCCTGCCCTCAGGTGTTCCCACAGGGATGCTGAAGCAGTGGATGCATGTGCTCTGGAAACATCTCTGAGTGGGAGCATCAGGGCATGTCTGTGCTCTCCTCCTCTGGCTGCTGTTTCACCCAGGAGCACAACAGGGTTGCAAGGAGTCACCAAGTGCTTGGGCAAGATGCTGACAGTCAACACTGTACAAAAAGCTGCATGTCAGCAGGAATGTGGATATAATCTGCACCTCTGCACATCCAAAGCCATTTCCCCCAGAGCCGCTGGTGCCAGGGCATGGGTGAGCTGAGGTCTGTTATAGTGGCTCAGCACTTTCTGCTGCAATCAAAGGGCTCTGAAGGTGCCCATCTGTCCCTGAGATGGGTAAAACAAGCCAGACCCTCTGGGTCAAGTGACCTGAACAAGCCACACACCAAGGATGCAAAGAGAAGCATTGTTTTCTTTGGGAAGAGTGTGCCGAAGCCAACAGGTCCACTTGGTGATGGCTCACACTGAGGTGTGAGTCAACAGCTCCTCCAGGACATGCTGAGCCGCTGCCTCTACCCAGGAGAGGGGATGGAAGGGGAAGGGGAAGCTTCCCAGGCTCTGCTGGGAGACCCATGGACCATGATGCGAGTAAGACTCAGGGAAGGAGGGATGGGGTGACAGGGGTCTGTACCCATGTGCTGGCTGTGACCAGGGCTTGCTGTTTCTCAGCAGTGTGTCTCCCCCCACATGCCAAAGCTGACTTCACTCCCTGCCAGTAACTCCCCAGCTATGGTGAGTCCATGGGGTGCTTCTGGGCAGCACTGGGGTAGGGTAAAGGGTGGTGTTATAGACAGGAACCAGAGGAGAAGCTCCTCTCACTGCAGGCCTGGCAGGGGGAAAGCAAAGGAAGGTAAAAATTCCTTCCCTAGACATCAGACCTAGAGGTCCACTGCAGCCCCAAGGTCCTTGGCTGCAGTAACAGTTCCTCTTTAGGGAAGGATGGTTTACAAGGGTCCGAAAACCAGGGCAGGGAGGAGGCCTGGGTTTTGCTTGTACACATCCCACTTACTCCAGGGTGGGCAGAGATGAAGTGATGAAACACCGACACCAGCCCCACAAGCAGTTCAGGAATGGTGGGAGAACGTGCTGCAAAGACAGCATACAGGAAGGACGCAACACAAAGCACCCCATCCCGGTGTGTTTCCCTTTCAGAAAGCAGATACAAACAGTGGCCTTCTGTGCCACTGGGTGTGCTTCCATGGGTACAGCCCCCAGTCCAGCTGGATTAGAGCCCTCACTGCTGCTTCACCCCTCTCCCTGTTGCATCGTTTCCCCTGGAGGAAGCTCCAGCACGGAGATGGAGGATTGGACACTGCTACGGGCAAGGAGGAGGAGCGCGGCTCTTCCCCTTCTCCAGTAGTGTGTCATGGTTGGGAGATACCAAATAACTCCCACAAAACGCTGTCCCGGGTGTGCTCTGCTTCACAGTGCCTCTGCTACAGGAGCTTTGGTATCTCTGCAACATCTTCACTGTCTGCCTTGTCCAAAACACCAAATGAGCTACACCAAGTGTGCCTTGGAGATGTTTGTTTGGGGGGCAGAAGGCGTGGGGACAGGGTGAGCATCTCCAGAGAGCATTAGGGAGCCCCTTCCCATCCAAAGTCTCACTTCTAAAGACCCTCTCCCTCGTTTCAAGCTCACGCACTGTGTTACATGACTGGGAGACTCAGCAGAGAGGACATCCACCTCCCTTGGGATGCCAGGCCAGTAAAATACCTCCCAGCATCTACCCAAGTCCTCTGAAATGGCTGCAGCCAAATGTCTCAAAGAGACACAAAGCTTCAAAACCTTCATAAGCTCTCTCAGTAATTCCAGAAATAAGCATCCCTTCCTCACACCACAGTGTTTAACAGTCGAGAAAGAAACCCAAGTGGGGACAAAGTTTTATTAACTAACCCTGCCACCAGCCTGACGGCAGCAGAGAAGGTCTCCACTGCACAGCACAAGGCACAGGTGAAACAGACCCAAAGCTGGTTGAAGTGGGGCTGATTTATGCTGTGCTTTGCTTTGCCTTCCCCAGTTCAGAGCTGAAGGTGCTTCTCCATCTGCTCCCTCAGCTTGTATTTCTGAATCTGGAATGAAATGCAGAGAGGAGGAGGGATTGAGGCTCAGGAGATGGAGCAGGCCAGGGTACCCACCCTGCCCCAGCCCATCTCTTACCTTGCCCGAGACAGTGAGTGGGTACTGGTCCACAAACACAATGTAGTGCGGGATCTTGAAATGGGAGATCTGGGAAGAGAAAACAGCTCCAAAGGAACCTGCTGGAACTACCCAAGCTGGTAATGCCAGGGCTGCATCCCCCCATCCTCTAAATCCATGGGTCTGCCCAGCAGGGTGTACTGGTCTGGTGGGGAACCAAAGACTGTGAGACCCACCTTCCCTTTGCAGAAGGCTTTAATCTCTTCCTCAGTGCATTCCTGCCCAGTCTTCACTCGGATGCAGGCACAAATCTCTTCTCCCATCCGTGAATCCTTCACACCAACCACCTGGTTGATCAGATGATCAGTGTGACCCATGGGGACATCCCTTTCCTCCCACAGGGTATATGTGCTGGTCATGGCACAAGCCCTGACCCATATAAAGGGATGGTGGAATCATGGCATAGGGTCTGTAAAGGCAGTCTGCACTGCCTGACCACCCCACCAGTGTTTTCTACATGACATCAAGCCTTCCTGGAAAGACTTCCCCACCATTTGCCAGAGGAAAGCTGGCAGAGCAGACTGGGTGCCAGGACACCAACACCTCCCTTGGCTTTGCAGTCACTGGAGCGAGGGCTGAGTCAGACCAGGCAGGCAGCAGCTCACTGTGTGTGCAACAGGGACCTGTCATCCCTCTGCGTGTGGCTGCTTCCCAGAAAAGGGGGCAACAGGTTTCACAACCAACAGGGAGACGGGATCTCCAGATGTAACAGCAGGAGAGGAATGGAGTGAAATTAAAGGGTTAACGGACCACTGCCTGTGATACCAGGTTATGGGCTTCCCATCCTGATCTCTCTCTGAAGCTTGCTCATGCTATTCCTACCGTCATTCCCCACCTTGAACCAGTGTCTCCAAATCCTAGAGACACGTCGATCCTTTTGAGTCCAGAGCAGTGACATAAAACCCTAGAAACTACATAAACAGGGCTGGTTTGCAACCCATCTGCATGGGACCTATTCCAAGGAGAGATGCTAGCCTGGCACAGGCACAACACTGACTGAATAGCTGGTTTATTTATGGGGAAACTTGTCTGGCACAGAACCTGGAGCAGAACAATCCCAGCAGACTGGGAGCAGTTGCTCCGTGCTGCAAACCATCCCTCTTGTGAAAGGGTGAAACTGACTCTCACTCCGCATCTCCAGGGTCTCGCTGGAGGAGGCTTTTTGGGTTTAGGAGTTTAGTAATGATCCGTAGATTCAGTAAAACCTGTCCTTGCAGACGGCTTTCCAAGGAGGAATGTCAGAGGGAGCTATGGAAGTGGACAGGCACTTTAAAACCTGAAGGAAAACAGCCACTACTTCGCAGACATGATGCTGGTGCACAAGAGGAACTGACATGCCCCATTCCAGGAGCTCTGCCTGCCTCTGTGTCCCAGTTCCCACTGGGATGGGGTTAATTGCCTTCCTAGTAGCTGATGCGGTGCTGTGATTCTGGATTTACTAATCAGATAATGTTGATAACACACTGATGGTTTAGTTGTTGCTCAGTAGCACTGACTGTAAGTTAAGGCCTTCTAAGCTTTTCATGCTGTGCCAGTGAGGAGGGGCACAAGAAGCCAGGAGAGAGCGGAGCCAAACTACCCAAAGGGATATTCCATAGCACAGCACATCATGCTCAGTATAGAAACTGGGGGGAGTTGACTGGGAGCCACTGATCACTGCTCGGGATGAGCTGGGCATCAGTCTGCAGGTGGTGAACAATTGTGTTGTGCATCACTTGTGTTTATTGGAGTTTATTCCCCTCTCTCTCTCCTTTTCATTACAGTTATTATATTTTACTTAATTTCAGTAATTAAACTGTTCCTAACTGATGGGTTTTACCTTTTTCTGATTCTCTTCCCATCCCATCAGTGGTGGTGGGGCAGTGAGCAAGCGTTGCCATCTGGGACTAAACCACAACACCCTCCCATGCCATGAGCCTCTCCCTCCTGCTTGCCAACCAATGCTACACACAAACTGATGCTGAAAACAGGGGAAGACAATCCCAAGCAGCAGTCCCAGGAGCTTTGTATACAGGTTTCTCACCACAGGAACCACCTCCCTCCCGCTCACCTGGGCCTCGTCAACCTTGGGATGGGTGTGCAGAAACTGCTCAAGCTCTGCTGGGTAGATGTTTTCTCCTCCCCGAATAATCATGTCCTTGCATCGGCCTATGATTCTGCAGTAGCCGTGCTCATCCAGGCTCGCAAGGTCTCTGTAACAAAACCACACCTAGTCCTGGCCTAACTAGGGGGAGGAATGGCTGATGCCCCCACCCAGCCTGGTCTGGAGCCTGAAATGCCCCCTGAATACATGGAAGGGATCAAAGAGCTCCTGCTGTTGCCATCAGCAGTGTCCTTCCTCAGCAGGGCTTTGAGGAAGGCAGTTCCTGTACCCCACAGCCCCTCCATCCTTCCAGTAGCAAAGTGAAGATTCCCTTCTCCAGGTGCACTTGGCACAGGGGACTCTCTGCTAAGAGCTGCTCTGAAGTTTCATGGGCACAGAAATCACAGCCAAGGCACTTCTGTTCACATCCATCCCCATCCAGCATCACCCTGCAGGACAGACTAGCAGGAGCAGGGCTGTTTCCAGACTCACCCTGTCTTGTACCACTTGTCATCAGTGACCACTTCACTTGTCTTGGCAAGGTCACCCCAGTAGCCTAGCATCACACAGTAGCCACGGATCTGAAGCTCCCCAGGAGTGTTAAGAGGCATGGGCTGGCCTGTTTCGGGATCCTCAATTTTTGCCTACAATGGAAGGGCTCAGTAGGGGATATTTGAGCCAAATATGATGGCATGCCCCATTGCCAGCACCAGACAGGGGGACACTGAGGTCTGCTGCAGGCAAAGGACCTGGAGCAGGTAGGGAAGGTCATGATCACCTCTGTGTGGGGTAAGATGCATCCCACCGTCTCGGTTTTCATGGTGATGTTGTCATTGGGGAGTCCCATGAAGGTGACAGGGCTGTTTTCTGTGGTCCCATAGGCAACCTGCAAACACAAGAGGAGAAACATGCCAAAGGGGACCACATATCCAGGCATGGGGGAGACAAAGCTAGCAATGACCACATGGGAGAGTGGGGTGGGAAGGGGTTGTTCTCACAGTCACTCAGGTCACAAGCAAGCACTGCTGTCCTGACCCATGGATAGACATTGGCTATCAGGTACTTTTGACACTCCAATTACTTTTCCTGGAGGACCCCAGGGTTTACCCTCCTCCTTTTAACCTGTGTCTCTCCAAGCCCTGCCCCATTGACTCCCTACCATCTTTGCCAGACACTGATTTTGCCTTGGTGCCCTTGCAGCCATCCACTCAAGGTGCTGAGTTCACCTTGCATCTTCTACAACTCCAGGCACATCAGACATTGCTTTGGATCAGCTTTGGAGCGAGCAGTGGGCCCCTGTTGGACATGGCGTGTCCCACAGCACAGCTGCTGGCTCCAGATGCTTTAATGCAGACCTCAGCTCCTGTAACCCCCATAAAGGCATCACGAGGCTGCACAACGCTAGGTGCAGCTGCATTTACAGACCAAAGGCCTCACAGCGGGACAAAAGCTGCTTGCTGCTAAACCTCCCTCACTGTTAATCCCAGCGCAGGCTCCCAGTCACCTCAGCTCGAGGTCACTTCTCCTCGGAGGAAAATTCCAGCTCTTTATGGCATCAGGAGCAGGGCAGGAGGAGCTGTGGGCAGCTCTGACCTGCACCAACAGTGGGTCTTTGCTGCAGGAGAATGGCTGGGACATGGGAGGTGTTTGCTCCGTTCTCCTCCTCATCTTCAGACTGACACATGAACAGCTCTGACCCACTGAATTGCAAACATCTGCTTTGGCACCCACATCCAGGTCCTGCCTTTAGAGCTGATGCCCAGCTCCACCACTGGATGGTGCTCACTAAGTACCAGCCACTGAGCCCAAAAGTCAACAAGGGGCTTTGCAAAGGACTGTGATGAAGCCTCCTGGATAAGCACACCTATATCCTGAGCTATACATCATCCTGGGGGGAGCACGTGGCACCTTCTGCCGCTTGGGGCTGTTGAAGGATCTCACCTTGGACACAGTCTGTTGCAAGGGCTGATGCTCTTTGCTCGAGTGCACCGGGGTCAGCATGAATCCAAGCTGGAGATTTGCAGAAGCCTGCTCTTAGTCAGGAATCTGGAGGAGATCGTCTCCAGGATGCTGCAGAGACCATCTGGTGCAAACTGCTCCGCTAGGAGCCTGGCAACCCACAGCGAGCGACTGTAAATAGGCTTCTCCTACCAGACGCAATGATAGCTTCCCAGCCAGGGTGGAAACCTACAGCGCCTGATGCTCAGACAGGATTTCTCTCCCACCCACTAATACGAGTCCTGTGGCTGGATCAAATGACTGACGAGACACGGATCCAAGATCCTAAACACTCATTAAGAATCCCAGCGCCTTTGTTGTTCTGGTTTACTCTGCTGGATGAATTGCAGTGCCCAGGATCCCAGCCAAGCCCTGACTCAACCCCTTCTGCCTCCCCTGGTAGCTCCAGCAGTTTAATTGGATGCAGGAGCAGGCAGCTCCCTGGCAGGGTGATGCTGTGGTTCACCAGGCTCCTCCAGATGCCTGGCACCACGCCGGGTACCCCAAGCACCGCCTGTCCATGCCTTGGCCTGCGGCTTATCCCCATAAACACCCTCACACCATCAGCAACAGGCTTCCCAGACAGCAACATGGGTCTGAACCTCCAGCCCGCTGCCCGATCGCTGCCTTCCCCTACCCACCTGCACCAGCATCGCTCTCTGCAGCCAAATACCAGGATGTTGCTCCTGAGTGTCCCAGTATTTCTCCCTTGGGATAGTGTTTTCCCCAGCTGCATTCCCAAGACCAAGCCAAGGGTTGCAGGAAGCCCTCACACAAATGCCATGTCTTTCCCTATCCTCATTTGACACGTGTAGCATCCTCCAACAGCTCCATCGTCAGCAGGAGATGGACCAATACTTCCACAAAACCCTATCTAGCAATTTAAGCTTGGAGATACCCACAAAGATTCCTGTCTTTCAAGGCCCAAAGGGACACTTAGCATTATCTATCCATGCAGATTCATAGCTTTCAGGACACAAAGGGACACTTAGCATCCTCTAACCTTGTCATCTGGTATAATTCAGTCCAGAAAACCTCACCCAATCATTTCTGCATCAGCTCCATAATTTCCACTGGAGCAGTATCTGGTGTCAAAGTAAAGCTTTGCAGAGGCAGGGAATCCAGCTCAGAGCCTTGGCTCTGACAGAAGCTCCAAGAGTACAGAAAATAATTGACTGTAAAGCTTAGTTTATTGTGAGGACCACAAGTGACCCCACGGTGCTCAGCATCCAGATCAATCCTGCCTTTAGCAACAACAGCTCCAAAACAAACTGCTGCCTAACTCCTACCAACAAGAGAATCATTCTTTGTGCCTCCCGAGCCTCTGTCTAAACCAGGAATAAAAAGAACATCTTAGAAGTGTGTTTTTTAACTCACATTTCATAAACATTTCCTGCTCACGCTGTTTAAACACCGGCCACTGTGGAACAGGCAAACCAGCCTGAGAAGGAAGCGTCTAAAAAGGCAAAATAACGTGGAAACAATGAGACTCCAGTCTCCTTAGCAAACAGTGGGGAGGCAGATTGAGCTGGTGGGGAGAGTGGGAACTGTGAGGATCCCAGCTTTTTCCCAACCGTGCCACTTATTTATTGCATAACTTGGAAAGCATCGCATCAGCGCGCTGCTCTTTGGTTCTCCCCAGAGTTCAATGGCAATAAACCACCCACCCGTGTTCAACTGCTGCTGAGGCTGTGATGAAAAGGTTGGTTTCAGTCCCACCAGTAGGGTTATATGGGGTGAGAGTGGAGCAGAAGGGCAGAGCTGCAGGAGGTACTTAGAGGAAACCCCTCCTGGGCCTGAAAGATGCTCAGAGAGGATTTGCATGGCCCTTGTCACCACCCTCTGGCTATGCCACGCTGGAGGATGATGGCAGGCCTGGAACCACCAAACTAAGGCCTACAGAAACTGAGCTTTGCTGAAGACAATATTGGCGTTGGAAAAAAGCAGCAAATTGACCATGAAATAATAAGGATTTTAAGACTTCAAAGAGGGTGTAATGAACAACAGAAAGCAGACTGGCAACCCAAGAGATGTGCTAAGAGACCACTAAGAGGCACTTTGGACCTCTCTCAGTGTAACCTGCCCGATGGATCTCATTATCCCCAAACCCATGCTGAGTTTGTTGTCCATCTGGGTATCTCTATCAAAGTTAAACCCAGCCTATCCCTTCACAGCCAGCTCCAAATCACTCTCAACCAAGCATCTTCCCTCACTACCAAGATCACCCTGGACTTCTCTGTCCTCTGGGGATGTGTGTCCCTTTGCTTTGGAGCTCTCCCACTATCCCAAATTGCATTGGAATATTCCAGGTCAATTTGCCACTGCAAAAAACAACTTCTGACCATGTCCAACCTATGTCGCAGTGAGGTTTAATCTCCTTCCCCAGCAACAGTACCGGCTTTGTGTCAAAAAGGACACAAACAAGCAGGTCTTGTAGGACAAACCAAGTGTGGCCACCCTGCTGGTGTTTCTCCCCACCCAGGTTGATGCCAGACAGTCCCAGTTTGGATGGGGCTTAAAAAGCTGCCATAAATATCAGGTGCCCAAAGCACCATCTTTGTGTTGCAGCACGCAATGGCTTTGCCTCAGGAGGGGACCACTGCAAAAATGGGCAACCCAGAAGGCTGCTGCTGCTGCAAATTAACCTCCTGTTATGGTACAGTTGGGACAAGCTGCTCCTCGTGGTCTGGAGTTAAAGCTGCCTCTCTTCTACCCAAGCAGAGCTGAAGTCTTAAGGCTTGCAAGTATTTTCCCAGCCCTGCCAGCATTACAGAAGCAAGCAGCAAAGACATGTGAAGTTACTTACTGGTTTATCCACAGCTTCATTAAAGGTCTTTGCCGTGTAATTAACTCCATCCTCCCTGGCACTGGGTGCCAAGGCAATCAGGAAAAGTGGAATTGAAAGGAAAAAGTGAGAGGAGATGTGTCTTGTAAAGGTAGAAAACCACTGGTACCTGAATGCTCAATGCTGCCAGGGAAGGAAACTTGACAAAACCCAAGGGGCAAAGGTAGCATCCCCATGGATTTGGAGAGCTCAGCTCCCACTGAAGACATGGCTTAGAAGACCAGGATCTGTTTGCTTTCATACTGCTTTGATATTCTCACAGCACATTCCTATAGCTTCTGAAACCACTTCCTTGACAGGTCCTCCCCAAGTATGAGCTGGGATGGGATGGGGAGGTCTCACTTTGAACAAGGCCAAGACAATCACCATGTGGAGTCAATTTTCCATCTCAAGAAGAAAGGGGAACTCATTGCTGGGGAGCATTTGGGAAAGCCCCTGGTCTTGCATGGACCAGATGTGTTCTGCAAGTGAAGAAAGACCCTTCTTCTTCAGAGCCTGCAAGAGCAACGGGCTGCTGGGGGATGCCTGGTGCCTTGCAAGGGTGGGGAGAGGCCGTAAGGGCAGGAGAGGCCATGAGCATCATGCAGCAGCTGCTGGGATGAGAAGGGAAGGGTGGACATCAACAAGGAGCCAAACTGGAAGCATGTCAATGGGTGGAGGCCATGCTACAATGGAAGAAAACCATCAGAGGGAATGGCTGCACCCACCATCACCTCTTCCAGCTCAACAAGCAGCTTGGCCCCTTATCACAAGAGCAGCATCCTTCAATATGTCAAATAGAAACAGTAACTTGGGTCTGAACTCAGAGCCCCACATGCCATACTGCACATCACCCAAAGCCAGGGATTTCTCAGGTACTGCCTGGAAGAGGCAGAAGGACCCAGGAGGCCCTCTGGAGCTCCCCATTGCCCACCCACTGGGGCTCCTCAGACACTGCAACCCCCTGGGACACTGCAGAGATTGCACCTCCTCCCACCTAGTGCTGAGCATTGTCAAGGGCTCCACAAGGGATGATGCTGTGCAGGCTGCAAGTGGGGACAGGCTGTGCACCCCACGCACCCCCAAAGCCCCCTGAGTCCTCCCCTCCAGCCAACAAAGAGGCCACTTCAAGAAGTTGATTGCCAGTGTGCACTGTTATGCAAAAACAGATCTAGAGCCCATAAAAACTACAGGATCAGGCTTCAGAGCAATGGAATATTTTAACATGGAGCTATCTTGATAGGCTATTAATACTAAGAAAAATACAGATTGAACATGGAAAAGACCATCTCTAGTGTTGTATTGAAACAGCTCTGACCTGCAGCACCGAAGAAACACCCCACATCTATATTTATACTGTTTCCAAAGCTGTATTTATTTGCTTATCCCACAATGCCCCTGAGAAGGCGAGGAGGGAGCCCAGCATCTGCAGCTTACCCAGCACCCGGAATGTTTGCACAACTGTTAATCAATTAAGAAGGAGAGGATGGCAGGAGGATAATCCTGCCTCTTCTGCCGTGTCCCAGCAGTGCCAGCCCCAGGGGACCAGTGGGGTAGGGGCTGGACCAGCCCCAGCTCACTGCGGTATCCCACTGCTGCAGAGGGAACACCGACACTGCTGCCATTGTCACCTCCAGACTGCCAGCCACCCACGAGCGGGACCCGGGAGAGCTTTTGAGGATCACTGGATGTTTGCTGGCTGGTCGAGGGCTGAGGAACCCGGTGTGGAAAGAACACAAGCAGCCGGGAGCCCAGGGCAAGGAGCCAGCCCAGGCAGATGCCAACCAGCTCCCGCCACAGGAATGTGCTCACCAGGGCACAACAGTCAAACAGCTTAGAGGAAAGAACTTCCCTTTATCCAGAGTTTGTGCCTGGAGAAATGGAGCTGAGAAGCAGACACCTTTGCCTTGGTAGCACTGCCCTGCTGCATCCCACTGTGGGACTGAAAGTAACCCGGCATCCACTAATCTCTGCTGCAGGCACTGGGGAGCCATTAGAGGCAACTTCCACCTTGCACCACCATCGTGGCATCTTCACAAGGAAGTTACAGGTCCTATTTGTGTCCATAGCCATAGCATGGGCTTCTCTGCAGGAACACAGTGCCCCTATTCCCCAGAGTCTTCAGTCTCAGACAGCAGAGATAAAGGGTGGGAGAAAGGGAAATTTATCCTCAGAAGAAGAGATGGTGGTTTGAGGTATGGGCAGTTTAACCAGAAAAGAGTCTAGTTCCAGAAATACACATGGGTGGGATGTATTTATGGCCCTCACCTTTTTTGCTCTGATCGGACTCTTCCTGCAGAAGCAGCAAGCTGTTAGCTGGTGTTTTTTGTTAATGGATAGGAAAACCAAGCATCAGTCATCAGCTGCACTCAGGGAAGGAGCACGGATGGGTACACTCTCTAGCTTCAGTGTCCAGCAGAAACAGGCTGGGGTTGAAATCTCACCCATCAGTTGCTCTCATGCAGAACAAGAGCTGGTACGTAACTGCAGGAATTGGTCATCAAATGGTTACAAGACTAAAGGTGGTTGAACCTGCTCAAAGGAGTAAACTACCAATCAGCACATAGGAGATGATGGTTTAGAGGTGTGTTTTTTCTTTCCCCATCATTCACACAGCTCCCTGTCTGAGCTTTACGAGCAGCACACACCTATGGCACTCTCAGTTCTGATCAACCTGGAGAGGCAATGAAGGAAAACACGGAGGACTATTCTGCCTGCCTCCTCTTTCACTGTTTCAAAGGTCCTGACCAAGACACTCAAAGAGCTACTCCAGAGGTTAAAACATGCACATGATCATTGTGGTGCCTACTGAATCAGGCATAAGCAGAGATACCATTGTTTTGATCAAAGAGTTTTAAATCCTACAGTAACTACAGCATAAGTCTATCAGGAGGTCCCTCTGGCAGGAGCCTGGAGCTCCTGTGATCAGAGCATCCTCCTGGAGATGAGGCAGGAGAACTGCTTAGCATCATACAATCAACCAGGTTGGAAAAGACCATTAAGCTCAAGTCAAACCTTTACCTCAGCACTGCTAAGGCCACCACTAACCCATGGCACTGAGGCCTCATCTACACAGTGTGTGAACACTTGGGCAGCCTGTTCCAATACCTGAGCACCATCACCATGGTGCTGAGGCCAGTGGCAAGGCCCCAGCTGCTCCACAGCAGGGCTGGCAAACACTAGAAGCCTGACATGGACCAGTTTGCATTGAGATCCCACATTACATCATTGTTCCTGAGGCACCATAGGCACACTAGGACCTACAGTCACACCCCAGAAACCCTGTTTCTCCCCCAAACTGGTCATGCAATGAAAACAAGGTTCATACTGACAGCTGCTGAGCAGAGGCTGGGCTGGCAGGCAGCTTACATAGCACCACAGGAGCATGCTCAGTGGCGCTGGCTGATTCCTCACAGCAACAATGGAAAAACCCAGGAATCTCAGTGAATAAGCCAGTCTGTGTCCTAAGTCAGCCTTTGGATTTCCTCCCTTTCTTGAGCCTGTCTCGCCCCTGCAAAAGCTCCGCTGGGGCTCTGCAGCCAGGCTCGGGAGCACAGCTCTCAACAAGCTCACAGTTATGTGCTGGGCTCTCAAGTGTGTGCTGCAGCCAGGAACTGGCTGGAAATCAGTTCAAAATGTTCCAGTTCCAAATCCCATCCCACAACCCCTGCACCTCTCCCTTCACACTCATAGAAGCAGGCACTGGGGCTTTTAACCACTTTGCTTTAGCCTTCTCCATTGGGAAAGCAACGGACATCCCTTGTGTTAGCTCACATTTGCCACTGCTACACTGAGAGAGGAGCCAGCGCAAATCCCACTCCCAGATCCAGCCATGATTCCCTTGCTTTGCCACCATTCCTTTACCAATGCTTACTTACACATTTCCCTGTCCATAGTTTCATCCTGGGAGCCACAGGCATTGCCACCCACAAAACCTACACACAGCAGGGCATCACTGTCTAGCATTTCATATCCCATACCCCACAGGCTCTTCCACTGCTCCATCCCTTGTTGGAAGGCAATAGCCACTGCCCCTCAGTGCCACATGACAAGAGGAAACCCCTCACATAGGTCTCCTGACCATGACCACATATGTGTCACACTCAACTGCTCATAGGAAAAGATACAGAAGAAATGAAGACTCATCTTTGTTCTCCCTTACTTGGCCAACTCCTAGGTGCAAGCCTAGATCTGCAAGTCTTCAACCTTGTAGTTGCAAGAGCAACTACTGTTGGCCTCTGGCATGACCCTGTATCTCTCCCATCATTTCCCATCACTTCTCAGGCAAATTCCTTTGAAATCAACAAGACGAGATCCCCCCAAAACCTTCCTCTGTGGTAACAGGACAAGATGCTTCACCGCAAGCCAGCTAAATACATCCCAGGAGCTTCAGCACGAGGTTGCTGAAGTGCTCCCTGCTAATGCTGTTCAACCAAAACAGGTTGTTTCCCCCTCAACTGATAAATCTGGGCCCCCCTCACTCAGCAGGGACCAAAGGCATTCCCCGCAGAGAAGGTCTGAGCTTGTTCTCCCTGTTGCAGAGAGGAAAACTGCTTTGGCTCAGTGTCCTCAGCATCAGGGCCCAGCAGGCCCATGGATACTCCTCTGCCTGGTGCCAAGGGGTTAAGCTCACAGTAAGTTCCCAAAGCCAGTTGCTTCCAACTGGCTGCTGCCTGCGGTTTGTGGGAAGGGATTTTGCTTTTTAATAACATTATAAATAGGGCTGTGTTCAGCATGCTGCAAACACAGTTCCTCTCTTCTCTCCCACCCATCTCCCTCCTTCTCCTCCTCCTCCTGCTTCTCTTCCCACCACACCAATTCCACATCTGACCATGTACCAGCCAGGCTTCTTCCTCAGTGTCCTACTGGCTTGTCTTGCCTCCATTGTGCAGGCATGCCCCCCGAGCTGCCACTGCCATGGTGGAGACCTGCAGCACGTCATCTGCGACAACGCGGGGCTAAAGAAGATCCCCAAGGTGCCTGAACAAACGCGGCTTCTCAACCTGCAGAAGAACAACTTCCCCGTCCTGCCAACCAATGGCTTCCGCGACATGAAGAAGCTGGTGTCCCTGCACCTCCAGAGCTCACGGATCAAGGAGATCTCAACCGGAGCCTTCCGGGGGCTCAAGAGCCTGGTCTACCTCTATCTCTCTGACAACCAGATCAGTGTCATTAAGCCAGGAGCCTTCGATGACCTCTCTGAGCTCACCTACCTGTACCTGGACCAGAACAAGATCCCAGACCTACCCAAAGGGGTCCTCTCCCCTCTTGTCAACCTCTTCATCCTGCACTTAGGCAGCAATAAGATCCAGGAGCTGAAACCAGGGGTCTTCAGTGGGGCTAAAGACCTGCGCTGGCTCTACCTCTCTGACAACTCCCTCACCAACCTCCTTCCTGGGACCCTGGAGGATGTGGAAAACCTCGCTGTCCTCCACCTGGACAAGAACCAGCTCAGCAGCTACCCTGTGAATGCAATGAGTAAGCTGAGAGTGCTGGAGGAACTGAAGCTTTCTCATAACCCAATTGAGGTCATCCCTGACAGTGCCTTCCAGTCCTTCGGGCGATACCTGCAGACACTCCACCTGGACAACATGAAACTGAAGAAGGTGAGTCCTTTCTCTTCCCTTTGCTCTGAATAAGAAAAATGGGGCTCGATGTTCTTCTCCTTCACAAGGCCCTCTGTTTGCTGTCCCTCCCTTGCAGAGGAGAGGGGAGATGCAGGTCTGCAGGCTCTGCAGGCATCAAGGATTGGCCAGCTGACAACAGCTCAAGTGAGGGATGAGAGCACTCCACCCTTCTGTTATTTTATGCAAACCCAAATTATCTGGTGTTGTTCAAACTCCCTGGAAAGGCAGCACATCCCCTCCCAAGCTGGAGGTGACACCAGACATTGAGAAAGGCATTTGGGATGCTCCGGGACAAACAGCAACCTTCCATCATGCCAGACACAAGGTGTGGGATGCGAGGCAGGTGTCTGCCTCCTACTCAAGGAACTGAGGAGCACTGCCACCTTGTAGAGCTCAACTGCTCTGCTTCCTTCCTTCAGCCTGGGTACCTGTTGTAGGCTGGGAGGGGAGAGGAGCTATGAGTAGCAGTGATTTCTTATCCATACCTTGCAGAGAGGCAGGCATAAGGACCTTCACCTCCCCCTGTGCCTCCCAACTTTACACGTTACAAAGAAAGGTTTGTTTATTGGTGCTGTCTCAAAAGGAACTCACGCAGCATCTTACAAAGGGGCCCTGTTCCCACTGGAGAGGAGGAGAAGGAGGAGGGACATTCAGGTATCCCAAATGGCAAAACAACCCCCTTCTGTTTCTATTAGAAAAGGCAGGAGCATCACACTCAGGGAATCACTTGCATTTGGACCTCTGAAATACCAGAACAGAAACAAGCACAGTGCAAGAGCAGCAACATCCTAATGTCCTAGGTGCACCCCACATAGCTGGAAAGAGAGGGGGCTGCAGCTGAGCAGAACAGTTCTCCCTGGGACAGCGCTTTGCCAGGAAGCCCATAGACAAAGCGAATGCAGATGAGGACTTCACAGCTGAGCAATACCCACCACATGCAAGAAGATGCGATGATTCCTTAGCAACAGAGCAACTCATAGAGCCTCACAGGGATGAAATCACCTGAAAGCTACTAGGAATAGAGAACACCCGAGTTTTCAAGGGGATATCACCCAAAATGCTGAAAAACTGGAATTAGAGCATGCCCAGGTGGAGAAAAACACTGCCTGTAACAGCTCAGTAGCACTCGATCAGTATTTAAGCCCTTGCCCACTCTCAGCACTAACATCTCCAGGATGGGAATAAGCAAACTCAACACTGAAAACAACCTAGTGACTTCTCTAGGCAAGCCCTCAGACATGCTGTCACAGCACTTCTGTAGACTCAGGTTTAATGCAGTTTCATCATGTGCAAGTCACAAATCACAGCTTAAATGCTGTACCAGCTGTAGAGACATCAGAGACCCAGGTTACACTTAGACTAATTCATGATGCTGGGGTGCTACAGGGACATTTAATATGTCCTTGGATTTGCCAGGAAGCAAGGATTAACAGTGCTAGCCAGCAAAGCCCACTTTCTTCTGGTCAGTGACCCCCTGTGGACAGGACCTTTAAGGGTTCTTCTGCAGCCAGATGCCTCCTTTCCTCCCCAGCAGTCCAATAGGACACCAGTCCAAGGAATCAGTACTGCAGCTTTAGGGCTCACATTCTTTGTCAGGAACACAGCTCAGAGCTTTCTCTTCAAATCCTCAAGGGCCTCATATCCAAACAGCCCATGCATGAGCTGTGCACTGCTAGGAGACATCTCATCCCAGAGGTCTCACAACCTGGGAAATCACCACCAAATACTTCAAGTGCCACTGGCATCCTGATTGCAGCTCTTCCTCATTCACAAAACCACTGTCCTCAGCTGTCTCCTGCAAGAGTTTTGAGCTGATTAAGTCAGAACCCTTCCACTCCAAGCTATCCCAGCCTATATTACATTAAGCAGAACAAGGAGAGCCCTCAGGCTCCATCATGGAGCTCCCAAAGTGATCCACCAGCATCACGGACACCCATCAGTCACGGGCCAGGACTCACCACGTACATCAACATGAAGCCAGACAATGGAAGCTTTACATACACCCTTCTCTGTGTATTTATGGCCAACTAACTTAGAGCAGCAATCACTCCTCCATCTAAATAAGGGAAGAAATAACCCATTTCCTCACAACTGTGTTCTCTGGCAGGCAGTGCAGTGGCTGCAACCAGCAGATGTGAGCTCTCCTCATGGGGCTGGGAGAGGAATGAGCAGCTGAGACAGTACACCACTGTCCAAAGCAGAACGCAGCCAGGCTGCCTCCCCACTGCACAGTGTGCTAGCATCTCTGAGCAGCTCTGCTATCAGCACAGTGAAACCAAACGAGGTCAGTGCAGTGCTGGACCAGAGCAGCCAGCCCCACTGACTGTCCAACAGTTCTGGGAGCCTCTTAGCTAAGCTCTAATCCTTTCCAGCATTGCTTAATTTGGAAGATGACAAAAGTTCATGGCTTAAAATAGTGGCTTTTCCTTGTCAGGCTTTTTAGCTTAGGGAGCCTGAATGCACCCTGATGGTGCCATCCAAAGTGCAGGGTCAACAATGGGAGCATAGGCCCCTGACTGGGGGGGGGGGGGGGGGTCTGGTAGACCCAGTGAGCCTCCTCTCCACTCTTTAGAGAAATCTTTTCCAGCTTTGGGAAGGAGAAATGCTCTGTCATATCCAGGAGGATCTTTGTGCTTTGTCAATTACCCCCTCTCCAAAGCATCAACACAGAGGAAGTTTGTGTTGAAGGGTTTGCTTTCAAGAAGAAACTTTCCAACCTGAGTAACCATGAGGTGAAAAAAGCCAGGATGAGGCCTCAGAGAAGAGAGGAGCCAGGTCTACAGCCTCTCTCCTCTCTTTGGCAGGTTTTTAAGGGAGACTCTCCCTTAAAGCCTTCCCATTAATCCAGAAAGGATAAACCCTGCAGCATCCCCTGCAAACAGCTCATTGGAGATGAGATAAAACAGAGGAGGCTGAGGTGCTGGAAACCCACCTCTATTTCTGCACTGCTCAGATGCCAAGTGTAACTTTCCACTTGGAGCCCCTGGGCACTGCCAAAGTCTACAGCCCCTTCAGACGCCACAAACACTCCCTCCTTCAGCCATTCCAGGCACTGGGAGGGTTTCCAGCCTTGGAAAGGAATAACCCAGAAAACATCTTCATTTAGAACGGAGAAGTACGGCTCCAAAATAGAGAAGGATGCCAGACTTCTCTTTATGTAGGGATGTAGCACAAAGTCCACATGGATTTGGGATGGAGCTTTCTGCAGGCAGGCAACTCCATCACCTATGAGCCCACATGTCTCTGTTAGGTGTCCAAAGCTTCCACCCTTCCACTGCTCCTTCCATGCTTATACCATTAAGTCTTGAACAGAGACACCCAGGTTTGAAATCCCCCTTCTCTAACTCAACGTTCCTCATCAGAAATCTCTGTGCTTCAGTTTGCAGACAATGCATTTGCCAGTGTGACAGCGCTGAAGACGGCTCACGTGGAGAACAACCGGCTCACCCAGCTGCCCCGCAACTTCCCCTTCGACAAACTGGAGACGCTGACGCTGTCCGGCAATGCCTGGCACTGCAACTGCCAGCTCGCACATCTGCGCAGGTACAGCACCATGCATCCCTTCCCTGGGTCTCCCTGGGGGTCCTCACAAGAGAGGGATGCTAATGGGTGCATCTGCCCTCAGCAGCTCACTCCCCATCCTCCCCTTTCCACTTTATGGTGGTTTGTGCCTCTCATAAGCTCCTGGTTCTTCTTCCTCCCCATGTCCCAGGTGGCTGAAAGGCAATCGCACCCGCACTGAGGATACCTGCTCTACACCCACACAGTACCGGGGACAGTCCATCAGAGACACCCCGGCCCTTCGCACCTGCAAGCTCCCCACCAAGAGGTCCAAGAAGGGAAGCCGCCATTAAAGACGTAAGATGGTTCTCTTTCGGTTAGATCTACCAAACTTTGGTAGGGTTCTATCACTGATTGCTGTTTCTGACTTTGATAACACTTGGGTTTGGGTCAGAGCAGCTCATCCGTTCACCCATGGATACCTCTGCTCAGGGTTGCTCCATCTCCTGGCAATATTGGGCTCCATGAGCTCCCCAGGACAGAGGATCTGCCTGGAGCATCAGGGATGGAGTCAACCTTGCAAAACAAGCATGGGGCTAAAGACAGACCTGGGGCAGCAAGGGTGAAATATATAATTAAGTGTCAAACAAGTGTGGGTTTAGCCCCCCCGTTCTCTGAGCTGGAATCACAGATACTTTTCTAACTGATCAGAGATGCTCAGCCTTTTGCCTTAGTAAAGGTCCCCTGGAATCCAGGGCAGGACATTGCTGGGAAATCTGCCCCCAGGCTGTCCAGCCCATGTGAAAATAGATGTCTTCCATAAGGAGCAGTTCTTGGTCCAGCACCTGCCTTTCAGCAGCTACAGTTTCCATCCAAGACACTCATGTTTTTAAAAACAAGGGCAGATGCCTTCAAATGAGTGTCTCAGAAGAAGGTTTGAGACAGCAAATATTCTTTGAATAGAGTGTTCTGGGCCAGGGAGTGATTCAGAAACAGGGCTGACTTTCCTCTGAGCAATGAGCTTGCTGACATCCAAACACCAACTGTGAAAACCTATCACACAAACACCTTCCACAACTGGATGCTATCAAGAGCATTAAAAACTCAGCACACAGAGTAGCTAAAAAACCACAACTGTCATCACTCCATCCCAAGTAATTCACTTTTCCCCATCCCAGGAATACATCTGGAGATTGTATGGATTCCAAAGGACTTTGGATGAGCCTGGAAGTTTGTAAGCTCTTGGGAAAGGGAGCTTTGCTCATCTGTTAAGTGGAGGGTAGTGACACTGCACTATACGAACAAGGGTTGTCACTGTGCCCTACTGTAACAGAAAGGACAAGGCAGAAGCCCGAAACCCAGTTATGGGCATTTGGTCCCCACTTTACTAAGGATATGCATAACAGGATGGAGAAAGTAAATTTATGACCAAAATGTCAGGGATGATGCCAGCCTTCCCAAAGTGGTTATTTCTCTGGCAGCATCAGAGTTTTTATGGATTAGGGATGGAAATACCAGTCATTCCATATGTGGTGGATAAAATTCTGCTCTGAGGATGCAAAAACTTCAGTTTCCTAAACCACAACACTCAAAAGTATTTTATTTACAGGTCTGGCCCTTCTTAACCTTCTTTCTCCCTGCCTAAGCTCAACTCCAGTTCACTCTGCTGTGTGGCAAGTAAAAAACACACAACAATTATACCTGTTTTTTATTATAGCACCTTCTATCCAGCTCTCTCAAACCCTCAAACGGGCTTACAGGTGTTAATGAGAAGAAAACTTATTCCAGGCTTGCAGAAGACAAAGCTTGGTACCTTCTGGTGTCAGTGCCAAAATACAGATACAGAAACCCACTCAGTGTGGTGAGCATGATTCTAAGCCAGGCAGCTATGGGGGCCTGTGTTCATGACTGATGACTTGTATCATTGACCGTGTTTCAGATTAAAAGCTGCTTGGCAGTTCCTAAATTCTCCCTGCCCTGGTATCAAAATAATTCGCTGCTCTTGAAAACCTCACTCTTGGGTTTCTTCCTTTACAAAGGAAGTGCTCATTGACCATCACTGCTTTGGGTAAGGTACTCAAAAGTCATGTAGTGATTTAGCAGAAGAGGTTAGAGATGGAACTAACCCATCTCCTCTGTAGAAACTCACAATGGCTCCTTGACTCCTGATACTTCACTTTCAAGTATGGGCTTCACTCACTCACTATAAAAGCAAACAGACAAGTTTACTGATTGCTTGGAAAATCACCTTAAACATACAGCCTTCTTTCTTCTTTCCCCCTAGCAGGCCCCGGTATGGCCTGTCCTGGTGACCGGTCACTTCAACCATCAGAAAACTACTGACTTCTGAGTCCTTCCTTTAAGCTTCTCCTACCTATCAGGAAACACTTCTGATATATCCAAACACCTCCAGCCTCCTCTGAATCCTTGCTTCTCTGCTCATCGCAGGATGGAATCCACCTTTTCAATCTTTTCCGACACCTATATATTTTAAAAGAGGCATTTTTATGCATGACCATACTAAGACAAAGCTAACTTAGATCCTGCCGGTAAAACACAGTCATCTTTCCCAGAGGCAACATAACCCACATTCCCAGTCAAACAGTTGGTTGCTGTATCTCCTTTTCCAGTGGAGTGGAAGCAAGAGGGAAGGTTGGAGCATCCTTCCCCAGCTGCTTGATCAGGATGATTGGTCTCAACCCATACAAAGCAACTCCTCTGCCTTCCCACGGAGGGGATCCCTGCAGGCCAGGGCTGAGGGGGATAGGTGAAGCAACAACCAAGACCCGATGGCCTTGAGACCCAGCTGCCCTTTTGTGCCAAAGGGCAGCAATCTCTTTAGGTTGGCCAGAAATCCTTTAAGGAAAGCAGTACTGGGAAATCCCAAAACTGGAGCTATCTGAAGACTGGATTCCTTCCCACTCCGTGGGGTCTACCAAGACACATCCAAGAGGAGAAGGTGTGAGCTGCACAACCTGGCTTGGGCACCCCTCCTCCCTGCCCATACTCCAGAGGATCTATCAGGACACCAGGATGACTGTGGTTTATTGTCATGGCTATTGCAATACCACAGTTGCAACCTAACTGTGTTTTTAATCTGAAAGAGTTATATAAATATATGTATATTTATTCCTCTGTAATTGAGTGTAAATGACCTTTAAGGGGATGTCCTCCTCTGTCTCTTATGTAGAAATCAAATTGTATATTTTCTTATGTACATCTTCTGTATAAAGCTCTTGCTGCAAAGATGAATTCAACAAGTCTCCTGGTGTTTGTCTGAGGGCTGGAGGATCAGAAGTAACACGAGACCAGTAGTACAAATATAGACTTAATCCTCTTTATCCTATGGGCAGAGCAACTGGTTGGGAGGGTTTTAATATTTCTCTCTCTATAAAACAGGAACACATGGCACCCAGTGAGTCCTGGGCACTTGCAGTAATGCCTGAATATATTTTGTGAGGCTAAATTCAAGCGTATTATAAAAATAGATGGCTGGCACCTGACAGAGTATGACAACAGCACCAGGGCTCTCCTGGTGCTTTCAGCTCAGCATTAAAAGTATCGAATCCTGCCTCTGAGACAGCTCCATGTTGGATGCCCTGAGTTCCCCTAGTCTATGGCAGAGCACACAGGCATCCCTGTAAAATGCTGGTGCTGATGTGGTCCAGGTCTGCCAACAATAACACACCCAAATCTCACTCTCAGCCCCATGCACATTTATCCATCATAACAGTCTGCTCCATCATCATTTGAAAGCAGCACGTTATTGCCTTTAAAGTAAAATAAGAAACTCCTTTTTTGTCTCAGCCATTCACTCACACATGTGCAGATGGCAGAAATTGCCTATGAAACATGTCACCTGGGGCGGCACTGACCTCCTCCATATGCAGGACCTGCTGATGCTCTTGCACAGGCCAAGAGTGCAGGGACATGTGATGGAGCAGCAGCACATGTGGTCCAACATGCTGTCCTTTTGGCAATGCAATGCCTGGTGTTGCATGCGTGGATGGCACCATCCCCACAGCAAAACACATAGTATGCAACATGGTTTTCTATCTGCATGCAGTCCAGGATGGTGTAAGAAACCCAACAGCTCCACAGCAAGATTAACGTGCACCCACCCACACCAATACAAACCATCAACGCCTCTTCCATGATCATTCATCCTTGCAGCAGGTACAACAGAAGGGTTTATGAAAGCTTTGAAACGCACCAGCAGTTCAGTTTATAACTCTCAATGCAGTGTCTTCTCTTACAAAGTTTCCTCCCCAGACACCCCGCCAGCAACAAGGCAGGATCCGCATTCTTCCTCTCAGCCTCTCTACACCTTCGCCCCTCAGCCTGGCCTCTCACCCTTGGTCCCATCACACCCAGCACTGCTGAGTACCACTGTGGTGCAGATATGCCCAAGCTGAGGATCTCACCAGGACAATCACTACTTGTAGCTCCAATCACAGCAACCACAACTCACCACCATCTCTGGCATGTGCATCTTGGTCATAGCCATCTTCATGACCTCAGGGGGAACAGGAGAACCTGCAATGACTCCTGGAAGAAAGAGGCACAGATGATTGCCTTGGAAACCATCTATTTATTCCCAGGAGTAGTCCCTCAGAGGTTCTGCATTCCCAGATTTAAATGCTGGCAAGACCTTTGGGATAAACTGGTTCCTGTCAAAGTATTTTCTATTTTTATGAATAGAGGTTGTGGTTATTCTAGAAGCAAAGGCTGCAGCAAGGCCAGTTTGCCTGAATGAATTAAGGGTTGGCAAAGATCACTCATTAGGAAAATAAACTCCATAGCACAAACCTTGTTCAAGCTGCAGTTTCTAAAAAGGGAAGATTCAGAGCAGAAAGAGGCACAGACTTTTAGCAGGACAAACAATACCATCAATCAGCACTGCCATAAAACCAAAACCCTTTCCTCCTGCTTTGCACAATGCAGCCCTCTGGGAAAGGGCAGATCTCAACTTCACTTGCTCTGTCCTAGGATGGCAAAGCAAAAGAGTGGGGTAATACATAGACTTTGCTGGGAACAAGATGAGACAGGGTGATTTCCCACACAGAGCTGATTAGGTAATCTGCTTAAATGTTTCTTTCTGTTCCAGCACCACCTTCTCTCAGTGCTGCCACTGCACCAAAAGGGCTGATGGCCTCCCTGTTTCGGCTCAGCTATTCCCAAGGCTGGCTGTGACAAGACAGAAAGCTCCAGCACACGTTATCACACCCTCTCCAGTATTTAGATGAAGGCAGGAAGCTTCAGGTCAGAGAAACCAGTGTCGCTCTGTTTTAGGGATTGCACGAGCCTAAAGCATCTGCTGCCACATGGTGGTGGCTGGTGATACAGGAGTTGAGCAAACAGGCTATTCCGGCCACCCTCCCTTGCAGGTGAAACAGAAAAGTCCATTCCTCGGCTGCCTTAAGAGAAGAGTCTTAAAAATACACGTATTTTGAAGGAAATCCCAAGGAAAGGAAATGCAGCATCAAATTCACAGTGAAACACAAAGCTTGCACAACTAAACTCTTCCCTTCCAGAAGAGCCAGTTGCTTGCAAAACTTAACACAGACTCCCAGCAGGGAACAGCAGGAACAGTAATATCCACTTTCTCAAGATTTTTCCATTTGAGTTCCAAGCCTTACCTCCCCGGAGACTTGACAGGTCATAGGAGTCAAAGTCCGGCTGGGAGAGCATGTCTATGAACATGGTTGGCGTGCCATACAGAAAGGAGCATCTTGAGGAAGGAGAGAGAAATGGTAAAAGTTGGAATCAGGACAGTTCCAGCTCAGCATCCATCCCATTCTCTCCCATCCCATCAGAACAGCAGCACAGAGGCAGGCACAACAGATGCACTCTTCATCAATGCACATATACATACAGATACATAAAGATAGATATGAGTGTATTATGCAGACACAATGATAGGTCTTGTTTTATGAGCTACAAATGCAGAACAAGCAGGAAATGCAACTATCTCAGCTGTGGTGAGATATGAACACACACCAACCATAGCAAATCAAATGCCACCACAAGGTGATAAACTCTGTAGCAGAACACAAGCTCTCACTTCTCTTGAGACACGGCCTCCAGCGCAGCCTTCCCCTCAAAGCTGGGTGATGAGAAGATGCAGGAGGACCCGTGCAGAGCCATCACCATGCAGCCTCCTACTGATGACAGGCAGTGATAGAGGGGTGCAGGCAGGGCAACGCGGCACTCCTGGGATCAAGCCAAACACAACAGTGAGGAGAGGAGATCCCCCAGCTGGTGCCCAACTCATCTACCGGCTGACGAGCTACAATCTAAACAGAATATTCCATGATTCATTGAAAACTTGCTGGAAATGCGACATTCATCTGTGTTCCCATGGGTTGGAAACACAATTCTGATCTTTCCTGCCTTTAATAAGGATCAATTTGGAAGTTTTTAATGTCAAAATTTCATGCTGCCATTTTGCAATGCCTCGTCTTTGCTGGACTTTTCAGCCTGGTATCGCTTACGTGTGACTTTATGCTATGCCAGAGGAGTGGTAGTGCTATGACAGGCATGAAATGTGCAGGACTTGGCACATGCTGTTGGTTTTGTTTTTAAGAGCACCAAAGGCTCTGAAGATTGATTGAAACAACCCAATATTTTCCTGTATCAAAGCTGCTGTTGGAAATAACTACTTCAAAAGAAAATATTTGCCTTTAACAGTATTGAAACTGAACTACAAATAGAAAGGTCATATCCTGATAAGAGTTATGAGACTCTTATGAGTCTCATGTATGCATGACATGAAATGAAGTCATATAAAGCAGGTTAAAACCTTATTCAACAGAATTCAAAGCTAACAGCCAGTCTTGTAATTATCTGAAATGAGCATTCACCAAGATGAAAAGTGGTTAATTTCACATTTTTTCCCAAAAAAAAAAAGGCATTTTTTCCACCCCCAAAACCCCTTCATATGAAACTGAAAAGAAACATCGCTGAAACTCCATTGAAATGATAAACGTTTCAGATGAGCATCCCTCAATGTCACTTGCAACTGAGTGAGCAGCAATGCTCTCCACACCCATGATGTCTCTGTGGCCATGGAGACCACCCCAAAGTGCATTTCCATAAGACCCACCTGCCCTGCGAAGCCCAGCCTCAGCCCAATCAGATGGGCGTTATTCACAATGTTCCTGTGGGAGAGGGTGGCTCCTTTGGGGCTTCCCGTGGTCCCCTGAAAGACACAAGGCATTATGCAGTTCTGAAATATGAGTGTTCTGAGGTGATCTCACTCTTCATTCTCTATTCAGACCTGTGAGACTTATTTCCCCCTTGAACAGCATCTGAATCCCAAAACATACACACAAAATGGCCCAACTTCAATTGGACAGAACTGCCATGGCACCCTCTCATTTACATCAACCCTTGACAAAGGGCTGAGCAGCAAGAATGGAAGAAGTGTGTTAGAACACTTCCTTCATCCTACAGCAGAACATGGAACCAGGGCTTGGTCTCAGAGAGCAGAAGGAAAAAGGAATGGGATGCTCAGCATCCCAAACATCTTTCCCTGCGTCCCCCAACCACAAGGCATAGACCAGGCAGGAGCACCTACTGAAGTGAACTGGATGTTGATGGGCTCATCGCAGGACAGGTTTTGCTGCACGGCTCTTAACTGTTTCATATGGCTGCTGTCCCCTGCCTGCATCACCTCATCCATGTGGAAGGTGCCAGGCAGCTTGGAGTCCAATGTGATGACAATGTTTAAGTTGGGTAGCCTGGAAGAAGAAAAATACCATTAACAATAGCAGAGCAAGGAGAAAACAGCATAGACAGGTGTACAGTGGTCAAACCAAACCTCCAGGAGGACTTAACTTGTTCTCTTCACATGAGGTCCTTCTCCCACCCAAGCCTGTGCTGCACAGCTGAGAGGACACAAGGCAAGACAAGCTGTGAGGTCCGTGCAAAGACACCAGATGTTCCTAACTCACCTTTTGCTCTTTATTGCCCCTGGGCTGGATGTTTCTATCTCAGGACATGAGTGCTTTAAGATATCATAATATTTCTGTGTTTTAAATTGAGTGGGAAACACCAGCGCCTTACAGCCAACCTGTGAAGGGAGACAGAAACTCATGAGAAGTCACATTGGGTTGATGTTCAGGCCATGACACAGGAATGAGCACAGCCCTGTCACCACACACAGCAAGTGTTAGCCATTACACCACACTGAGGTTTTCTCTGTGGCTTGCTGTTGTAAGCACATGATACAATCAGCAATCTCCAGGCTAAACCTGGGGATTCTAAACTCTTCTCAGTAAGACCCATTGCATGCAGTGGCTTGAAGATTCATTGGAAAGCATGACATGGATCATTGCATAGTGAGGGCACAGAAGCCATGATCCCAGGGCTGGGGATATAGACTTAGAGAATAGTTAGGGTTGGAAAAGACTTTAAGAACATCCAATAGCAACCCTCCCACAACCAGGCTCTTTGAGGGCAAATGCACTCATAAAAGCCCTCGAGCACAGGGCAGGGTGCTGTTACTGCATCCCGAGCACCCACGTAGGAGAGCAGAGCTGCAGCCCAAGGTTCCCCAGGGCCAACACTCCACATTGCAAGCACAAGGCAAGCAACGTGAGTTGTTGTCTCACATTAAGAGTTTCACCACTAACAAAAAGCCCAGTCCCAAAATATGGAGAGAAATCAATTATTTGAATTGATCTGAAATGAGGAATTTTGAGGAATGCTGGGAAAAACAACAAAACTTAAAGAGCAGCTTTAAGGTCAAGCCAAGGTTTTGGTGTGGGTTTTAAAGGATGCTCCATTTCCTAAGATTTCTGCACCTCATTTTAGAGCATTATTACTTATTTTTTATCATTTTCTAATGATACCATTATTAATCAGCTATTTTGAAAACTTAAACATTTTCCTTTCAAATCTCTACATCTACACACCCCCAAACCAAAGTGCTTTAATTATTCCATGAATTCCTATTGCTTTTTCAGCAGAGATTTGCTGAATCCAACCCAGATTTGAAACCCGCTTTCATCTTCCAAATAAATGCATTCTTGTCAAATAAACCCTTCACATAAATAATTTACTCAGCTGGTTTCATTATTTTCCCAAGGTCCATGAAATAAGGAGACCAAGGCTCCAGCAATAAATTATATGTAAGCACCCTCTAGGGTTTGTCAGTAGAAAGGACAAACATTTGCTCTCTTTCCTGGAACAGGCTGCCTGGGGGATTAAGGCTGTTCTGGGCCTTTGGAATTTTTACTATTAGTTCCTTCAAAACTACTCTTCTGGTTGAACTAGCTTTGCAAAAGAGATGTTACGTGAGGAGAGGAGGTTGCAGAGCAGATGTTATATGAGATAGGGGCCTCTAGTTAGGTTCTTTCTGCTTGGTGTCAACCTGAATGGCAGCACCCATCTTCAAAGGACCTGTTGTATGAATCTTGTCATCAGTTTGCTTTTACAAACCATGGAAATATGGCAGGAATAGCTATTCAACATGTATTTCTGTATATACCTAAGGGAGGGAATGTGATGGAGCAAGGGAAACACTGCACATACTGTTCAGGATCCAACAAGCACTGCCCAAAAGTCTTCAGGGGTTTTGTTGTGCAAATAAACAAATAGAAATGATTAGGGGGTGAGGGACACCAGAGATCCCAGCGCCAAAGGTACATGAAAAGGCTGGGAACATGAGCAAACCTGGGAGGGTGAGACAGGAATAATGCCCAGCAGAGCTGAAACATGTTTCTACTCTTACCCCATCAACATCCCATCTTATCCCATCTCCTCCTCAACTGGAGGAAGAAATCAAAGCAGACTCTGGCACAAAATGATGGAATGGAAAACAAAAGCCAGGTCTCCTTTGGGAAAAAGGAAAGCACTGCCATGCGCGTTTCTACTTGGTGAGACACACAGGAGGACATCCACATTGGAAGAGATGTGATTCATTGCAGCACTGCTTTCAATCCTAATGCACCAAAACAGGAGTGAGACCACTATAAGAGGATTAAATGAAGGAGAAATGGCAACTCAAATTGCAGCCCAGCAACCAAATTACAGTTACTGATGCAAAAGTCTCCCTCTGGTGCCAGAAACTGTCTACTTTTTAGGTTAAGCAAGAGCTTGGATAGTGCTGGGAAGACCCAGAAGTAATTCCCTCTTCAAGTATCAGGCTTTGATTTAAAGCTGAGCAAACTACAGATGAGCAAATTAGCTTAATTAATCCTGGGATTAATTTTTAGCCATCAAATGTTTAATAACCCAATTTCCTCATTACTGGAGCTAAGAAGCCAGAACAGTTGAAACTGATCGATGCTCTGCACATTGCCAACTGAAACCCAGGCAGGTATACAAGGGTGGCTGAGGCAGCAGGGATCAGACAGTTAGAAAGATGTCAATACCTAGGACTTAAACCAGGTTAAACCTAACGTCTAGGACAAATGTGGGAAGGAGAATCAAGCTGCCGAGTCAGCTTATCCTTTCTGAACCTTCCTCTTTCCAAGGTTAAGTCCCAGATGGTGAAGTTTGCCCAGAGCAGGAGGCAGGCAGGATGGCACTGAACTGGGCAGGATGGCGCTGAGCCAGGAAGGGCAGATGTGAGTGTGGGAAAGTTGGAACTGATTTAGGACAGATGTTGTCTTCAGAGATTGCAGCCATGCTGCATTACTGCTCAGCTTCTGCTGTCCTGGCTGCCAGCTTCTCAAGTAGTCTCTGGGTCACACACTTAGTCTTGTTTTCCTCATTTCCTAGCAAGTGGCTGCTGGCAGGTAGGGATGTTATTGATGTGATACTGGCAGTAAATGGCTGTTAGAGATAAGGATGCAGAAGTCTCCCTCAGACAGACAGTGTCACAGCCATGGGGAACAGCAATAAATGTGACCACTGAACTGCAGCTTCCTCCCCTTGGTCACTGTGTGGTGTGTGCCCTCCAAATGGCCACCAGAGCCCTGCTCTCCAGCCAGCTCTCCCTGTTATGCCCACACCTCAAGTAGAAGCTCCTCCATGCTGTGCCCCCACTATCCTCTTTAACAGATAGCCTCTTGCAGGAGTTCACACAACGTGTCAGTTAGCATTACCAGCAAGAGCCACACAAACCTTACTGATGACAAACTCCAGCTCAAGGGCCTGGTAGGCTGGATTCACAGATACCTGAAGAGGGAGGAAGAAGAAGGATGATCAGAGTTACCCTTGCCTTGAAAATCATCTCTCCTAACACAGAGAAATTTGCTCAGGGACAAGCCACACTCAAAGCCTCTCCTCCACAACACACTAAGAGCTCGCCACCACAGGGATTTCAGACACCAGAGAAACTGGCTTAATCCTGTGTTTGCATGAAAGAAAATGAAAAGAGAGGCTTATGTGAGGTCACAAAACCAAAACAAGTTCAGGAACAGAAGCCAAACTGCCTGTCTCACAGGCAGACATCCAATCAACTAAACCTAGGACTCAAAACTCAAGTGCAAGTCAGGTTTGCTGATGGACAACCATGAAAATACCAGCTTTATCTTGTCAAACTCTCCACAGAAGCAGTGTTGGCTACTGGAATTGAGTTCCCCATCAGGTACATATTGAGCCACCCTGTTCCTGTGTCTTAGTAGGTGCTGGGATGAACTGCAGTGAAGAAAAAAGGACCGAAGGGAGGGTGCAGTCCTTATCATTGTGCACTGTCTAAAGTGCATTTTGGTGAATGTCCCAGGTCATACTATCAAATGAAAAATGGGCTTTTAAAGATATGCAGCTTGCACTAGATTTTTAAGTGAGCTTTTGCACCATGAAGCAATATAGGCCCTATTTAGAAGGGATCTAAATAACTGGTAACTGTTTAGGACAGCATCATGCTACATTAAAATGGTCCTGTAGGCAAAAGTATATATCTTTCTATCATCAGCTGCTGCAAGTTAGTTCACAGTAGTCTGTTTCCTGCTGATCCTTCCTCTGCAATCTGCTTTTCTATGTAGTGGAGGGCAAAGATGCAGAGATCTTGTTTAAGCACTGGATTCAGTTATAGACAATACACTGGGTAAGAGCATGGAGAAGAGAGACAACAGACTTTGCTCTCCAGTATCTCCTATCACATCTTTGTCTCCATTTTCTTGCCCTGCTAAAAACCAGACACAGCATCACTCCTTACCAGAATGATTCCTGCCTGGGCAGTCGCAAACTGCATGAGAACCCATTCGTACTTATTGGGACCCCACATCCCGAGCCGGTCTCCCTTCTTCAGACCAAGAGCCAAAAGCCCAGCTGCTGCCTGGTCCACCTGCAAAACACAAGGCAAGAGCCTGAGCATCACCCACAGGATGCAGTGAGAGAATGTTCATCTCCAGGCACCATGTTCTGGGGAAAAAGCATCATGTTTGCAACTGAAATCAGATAGAATATACCTCTGCTGCACTGTCAGCTTGCTGCATCTTTAGTGTCACAGACCAGCCTCAGCTTAGCAGGTTGATAAAAAGCATAAATCAAGCGTGGAACAATACAACAAAGCAGAAAGGAAGACAAAATAGATAATTATGTACCACTAGTTGCTAATTAATTCTTGCCCAAAGTTCTTTTAGTGTCTAGCTCCTCATTGACTCAGTTTAGGACTAAGCTTTACTCATCTACACTGTTGGATTTGCCTCTGCTCCATTACATCACTTCTGAAACTCAGGTGAAGAAAACAGCATCAAGTGATTTTTGGCCAGTTTCTGTCTGGGGTTGCTGTCCTCATTAACTCCTCATCCAGCCACTATATTAACCTAACAACTGCAAGGTGGTGTGTTTCAGGTGTGCAGATGTATGTAGAAGTATTCTGAAGTATTCAGGAAGTTTTTGGTAGCTTTGGTACATTCTCAAATGAATTTATGAAGTTAGGAGATACGAGTATGAGGAATAGCTGTTCTCTGATTTAGTGCTGAATTATGGCCTAAGTTTTAAAATAAGGGCGAATACAGGGAATCTGGTTTATCTGAATGGATGTAACCCAAACACCAGTAAATCTAAAAAAACTCAAACAATTTTTCCTATCCAAGATAATATCATGCATTTAATAGAAACTTCTCAGGCCATGAAATATTGCCCCTCCATTCAGAATACATATAAACCTATATTTGTGTGCAATATGCACACATACGCACGCATAGATACATCCACACATGATTTTGTACTCCATATCGAGACCAAGTCCTTGACTTTGCTCAGCTGCCTTCATGCTTGGATTAGAAACCCTAACATGCTCCGAACCTATGACAGTCAGATCAGAGGGACTAATACAAGAGCTGGAGCCTGCTCCACAGGAGAAAAACACTGTGACCCAGCCCATACACATCAGATAGAGCTGATAATTTTTAAGTATGAAAGTTCATTCTGGGATAGTCAGTGTGCATTTTACATCATCTTCTCCCTGCTGTCAGAATCCCAAGGACAAAGGCAGTGCTGGTGTGTGTGCTGAGGAGGTGCTGTTAGAAGTCACTTTCCATGTCCCCACCATGCCTGATGCTGCCATTATCCACCCACCCAGGCCCTCCAAGGGGTGAACCAGGCACTCACCTCCTCTTTGAGCTGAGCAAACGTCTTCCGAACTCCATCCCGGCAGAAAACCAGAGCCTCACGGTCAGGAAACCGCTCGACGGTCTCATCCAAGCACTGGCCTGTGGTTTTGTTGAGCAGTGGGATGTCTGAGGTGCCCTGAATATAGCTGTTGGTCAACCTGAGGGAGGCAGAGGGCACCCCCGTGTGCAGAGCACTGGGGAAGAAAAAAAAAACCAGGATATCTATTAATATCAGCCATTAATATCATCTTCCTAGAAGGATCATCAACCTGCCCACAGCACCAAGAGTACCCAATGAGTATCCCCACACCAATGGGAGCCACAGGCATCAGCTTCAGCAGGTCAAGAGCTTGCTGAGGTGCTGGCAAAGTGTACCCAGAGAAGCTGTGGCTGCCCCATCCCTGGCAGTGTTCAAGGCCAGGTTGGAAGGGGCTTGGAGGGACCTGCTCTAATGGAAGGTGTCTCTGCCCGTGGCAGGGGTTGGAGCTGGATGAGCTTTGAGACCCCTTCCAACACAAACCAGTCTGGGATTCTGTGATCTCTTGGACAGGTTACAGGCTCTCCAGTTTACTGAGAGCTGGCAACTGGGTCTGGTCTTTCCACAGCATTAGAAAGTGCAACTTGCAAGGAACTCAGTCGAAGCACTTTGCAGGGAAATTTCCCCAACCAGCTTCTCTCTGCTGGAAAGAGCAGATGACTGGGAAAGTCACAGTCAGAGATGAGTCCCCAGAATGATCAGCAGAGAAGAGTCTAATCCTGAAGAACAAAGACTGGTTAAAAGAGCTTAAAGAAGTTGAGCTGTAACTGAGAGGCATCTGCAAAGTAACAGTCTGTGCATACAGCAGCAAGTGGCTGTATGTCCTTTACTACCTTTGCCAGTTAAACTGCAGAGTTTATGGCAATGAGGAGCTACCAGCAAGATGAGAGGGAAAAGTGGCCACCACCTGGGCAGGAATGGCAGAACAGAGTTCTTGAGAGGAGCACAGAGACGCTCTGCTGAGGCCAAACTGGAAAAGAGGAGAGGCAGCAGTGAGCAGATGTGAGCAGGGAGGCAGAGAAAATCATTCTAAAACCATGCAGACTTTCATTGGGGTATGATCAGTGGAAAAGCAGTGACCTCACCTCAAACCACAGCTCCTGACCATCTGAGTGCTGCAGTTCTTGCCCTGGTTTCAACCTCCATCTCCTCTCTCTGCCCCAGCAGCCCCCATCATGAAGCAGCCCTCTGCTTCCTCTGTCCCTCCTCACTTTTTCCCCACCTCTTTCCATGGTTCTCAGCTGCTCCATCCCCCACCTTAGGAAATGGGTAGGAAGAACAGGGTTAAGCGACACTTGTGGGGTGCATAGCTCAGAGGCAATGCCATGTCTGCACAAGCAGTGTATAATGGGAGAGTCCCTGCCCTAGAGAAGAAAACACATCAGCCCAAACTCAATTTCCCCCCACTCCTTATGGGATCAATATTCTGCAAAGACTTGGTGCTGTTTACCGTGAAAGATTTTGTTTCCTGCTCACAAGAAACAAAACCTAGCATGAAATTCCTCCCCTTGTGGGGTGAGCTCAATCTCAAGAGAATAGAGATTTTACCTTCTGGGGGGAGTTTTGCTCTGGGAGCTAAGTAATGTCCTAACCCTCTTTGTCCCACTGCTTTCGGGCAGATGGAGGGTTGTGCAAGTCAACAGGCTCTGTTTGGACATCAGTCCTAGCAGAGCCCTAGGGTTACTCACACCAAGGCTGCAGGGCTGCCTAAGGAGGAGGACAAGTGCTAAACTACCTTTTGTCATTTGGAAGCTCCTGGGCAAATCATGTGGATAAACTAGAGATGAAAGGATGCTCTACAGAAGAGCCTTTATAAATAGAGCTTATACAAAACACAGGTTGTAAAAGCTCTCCTGAACCCAACAGAAGGACAAGCACTCCTGGGAAAGCTGCAAGAGCCACTACAGCCACAGCTACCCGGCTGTTTGAAGTGGTGACTGGAGAAGCCACATCCCACTGCCATAGCATGATCTGAGAAGCAGCTCCAGCCACCAGCCCAGGCAGGTGAGGAAACTACAGGCTATTTGCAAAGCTGTTTAATGGAGACAACCACACTCGCATCCCTCTAAGGCCAAGTCACCTCCCGCTGCAGCAGAGCCTGTCCTTAAACTCTCTGCTTGTCCCTGCTGGCTGAGGCACAGAGAGATCCCTGCTTGCTCCTGTGGCCTGAGAAGAGCTGGAACAGGCAGAGAGCAGCCGGTGAGTGGGTTGTGCAAGAGCACATTCCCTGAACGTCATCCAGGGAGCATGGGGAGCTGTGCAGGCTGGAGTGGGAGCAGGCTAACACAAGCATTGCATGGACTGCAGTGACTGGTGAAAAACTTGGCCCAAGTGTTATTCTACCACACCACTGGAAAACAAAACACAAAGCCTCCCATAAAAAGAGACTGGAGAGGGGAGGGAAAACTGCTGCAAAATTCAGATTGTGACAAGATCCAATCAAAATCCCAGAGGTCCAGCTGAAACAGCTCCTCCCTGCAGAGTCAGCCTTCAAGGCTGACTTGCACAATCCTTTAGCATTGCTAATGAGAAAGGTGATTGATGTCTTACACTGTTGTGCCTTGGCAAAGCACTGGGCGTGCTAAGTTTTCTGGTCATGCTCTCAGTTCTTTTCCTTGCCTGAAGAGCAGAAGGGTTTCACTGACCTCATAGGAACTTTCACACTAAATGCAAGAAGGTGCAAAGCCAGAGCCAAATGATGGATCTGCCTCCAGCCTCCATTCCCCAAAACACGGGGATAAAACCACATCAAAGTGCAGTAATAGTTATCTTTATAAAGCCCTGCACTCCAAAACAACCCCCTCTCAGCCTGAAAACGCATATTGCTCTGAAGGGTCCCAGGCACCTTCAAATCCCATTCACATCTTCAAATAAGAGCATCAGCAGCTTAGAAATTAGGGCCCAAGATGTCTCATGCTCATAACTCAGAGTCAGTAACTCCCCTCAAAGCACTTGCTCACATGGTTATTTAAAATACATTAAGCAAAGCACAATTCACAGCTATCATCTAGTTTGAGCTCCCTAAATACTGGTCTGATGGTCACACATGCTTCAGCGTCTCTGCATCACTTATCTCCTAGCCATAGCAGAACTGGGAGGGATAAAACACAGTATTCTGCTGGAAGCACTGGAGGTCAGGAATGGAAGGAATGAGGCAGATACAAGATTCATTATCAGTAGCATTGTGTAGGAAATCACACAGCACTGGTCTGCCTCCTATAATCAACAGCAAGTGCATATATCTGATGTGAAAGAATACACCAACAGACCTCTGCAAAGGATATGGAAATAACCTTTTTGTTCACCGTTGTTACAGAAAACAAGTAATTCACCTTCCACCTCTTCCTGTGAAGCATCTGGTACTGCTGGAGATGCACAAGACCAATGGTCTGGTATTACAGCAGCTCTCTTTTCCCTGTGTTAGCTGGAGGAGAGCAAATAAAACTGCTTCCTCTTGGGTCTCAGCACAAACACTGCTCTGGGAGAACACACGTCTTCCTGTTGGCAGCAACTCCAGCTGCAAGACAGCCCATGGTGCCTGCAAAGAGCCAGCCCCAAGATCGGGCAGAACTCCGCAACCCTGGAGTTTGACAGTGTAACTGAATGGAGAAACATCAGAGACTCAAGAGAAAACGCATCCTGTTGCATCTGCTGCGAGAGGCAGGCGAGGGGCCGCATCCTGGCAGTCCCAGGGAGCGCTGCTGGGAGCTCTTGGTGCTTATTTCTGATCAGCCCCAACCACTGTTTTATAGTTGTCAATATAAGATAACCAGCCTCGGTTTTAACTCTTCACCAGTCTCTATAGACATATCAGACAGGACAAGAGATGAACACAGGGCAGATGCATCGCTGTAACTTTCCGTGTCCATGATGAGCACTCCTCATGGCTATAGAGGACATTGACCTGAGCTTCGGTGCCATCCACCCAGCACAGGGAGGACAGATCCTGCCCTAACTGCAGAGTTTATACCCAGAGAGGTTTACAGGCTCCCCTTTGCTCATGGACACCTTTCACACCAAAGCAAGACCTCCTGGGTCTTTTACGTAACACAATTGCAATAAAAGGGTGGTTAAAGCTAACCCTGCTCTGTCCTCACCTCTTCTTGACTCTTTAAAGCAACCCTGTTGACTAAAGAGTCAATCAGGCTCTCATTAGGGTTTTATTTGCTTCAGTTTGAGGAAGAATCAAGTCCCCAGGGCTTTCAGACTCCTAACACAGCACTGTCCAGTTACATTTTCTGCTGTGACTCCCTCCCCTCTGCACTCTTCCTGCCAAAAGGATAAACACTTCCTAACTAGAATGACTGCATAAGCTCTTCTATAACATTACTAGAAAGACTTCGCTCCTCTAAATATGTGGTCTTTTTCTCCAAGAGCTTTGTATTCCTCCCCCTCAGTTTCACTTCTGGAATTTAAGCTGCAGTGAGCTCTCTGTAGTACTTCACTTCTGATTCCGTTTCCTAAGAATAGATTCCAATGGCAGCCTTGGCCTCAGCCACTACCTTACTCCTAATCCCAACCCAGCTGAAAAGGAATACCTGGACCCTCTGTGTGGGAAAAACAAGGGCTGCTGCCCACTGTTCTTGGGAAATTGCTCCCTGGAAGTCCGAGTAAGAGGCTCTGAGGATCAGTTAATCCTTCCAAGCCTTTCCAAAGCCAGTTGCTTTCCTACTGCTGATCTTTCCCATGAACCTGCTCCAAGAGGCAGCACTGAAGAAAAGCAAAGCAAAGGAGTGGCCTGGCCCTCTCCAAACTCCAGAACTCCTCTCTGCCCCCCACCACTCTGCTCAAGCCTGGGGTCTGCCACCCAAGGACAGGGACACTCAGTGGAGCGCGCAGGTCAGAGCGCTGAAGGAGGACAAAGAAGCTGTTTGATACATTTCACATCACTACAGTCAGGATGGAGCAGCTGCACAAAGAAAGTTCAACCCCAGACACTCATTCACATCCCTCCACACACTACATGAGGCTCATTCCTGCCCCTGATCCCCCCCCAGGTTGGGGTGGGAGGCATCTCAGTGGATGTCGCCCATCTCTCCCCACTTTGGAGAGAGTTTAAGGAAGCCAAAGGACAGCAACACACACTGAAAGTGAAACCTCCAGCTGAACCCACCCTGCACATAGCCATCTCCTGGCTGGGCACCCACATTCCTCTGTAGCTGCTCTGTAGCCCCTCTCCCACACCACATATGGCCTCCATCCCCTAAAGCTCCATCCCTGTCCCTACAGCTTCAGTGCCCTGTAACCCCTCACCCTCAGCCCCCACAGCCCTCCATCCATCATGGCCCCCAACCCTTCACCCACATTCCCTTGTCCCCTCTAGCCCCTGTCCTGAGTTCAGCAGTAGCAGTCATTTTTCTCCTTAGTAGCTGGTGCAGTGCTGTGGTTTTGACTTTCAGCCTGGGAATAGCCCTGATAACACCAATGCTTTCAGTTGCTGCTCAGTAATGTTTACTCTGACCAAGGTCATTCTGAGACTCATGTTCTACCAGGGAGGAGGGTAAGCCAGGGGGAAGCAAAGACAGGACATCTGACCCAAACTAGCCAAAGAGGTATGCCATACCACAGCATGTCACACATCATGCCCACTATATAAACTGAGGGCAGTTACCCAGAAGGGCTAGACCACTACTCAGTTGGGGTGGGTATCGGTTGGCGGGTGGTGAGCGGTTGTATTCTCTTCCTTTGCTACTTCCCTTATCATTATTATTACTGGTGGTAGCAGCAGTGGTTTGTGTTAGATCTCAGTTACTGGACTGTTCTTATCTCAACCTGTGGGATTTAACATTCTTTTGATTCTCCTCCCCATCCTTCCTGGAGTGGGGGGGAGGGGGGAGGAATGGGAGGGGAGTGAGAGAAATACTGAGTGGTTCTGAGTTATGACTGGGCTTAAACTGTGACACCCCCATCCCCAGTCCCACAGCCCTCCATCCCCTATAGCCCCCCACGTCCTCTCACCCATGGCCCCCTGTCCCCGATAGCCGCCCAGCCCCTATAGGCCCCCCGCCCTCCATCCCCCTCTCCCATTCCAGGCCCTACCTGCCGGGGGGCGCTCCCCATCGCCCTCCCACCCTGCGCAGGAGGGTCACCGCGCTCCGGGGCAGCGCTGCCAGCCGTGCTGTGGCCATGCCCGTAGCAGCAGGGGTACGAACCGGGCCGTGCGGTACGGTACTGGGAGGCAGTGAGCGCCGCGGCCCGCCCCGGCCCCGGCCTCTGCCCCGCCCCTCTCCGGTCCCGCCTCGGGGAGCTGCGGCCCCTTTCGACCCCGGCTGGGAGGAAGCGTCTTGTGGGACCGGAGGACGAGGCCGCCCTGCGCGTGAAGCGGGGCGAGCAGCCGGGGGTCGGGGCAGGCGGAGCGGGGACCCCCTGCGGCAGCACAGAGCCCCACCGGGTACCTTCCCCCTGCGCCTCCATCCCTCTTCTCCCCTGTATCACGGCTTTTCCACCCTATCAGCCCTTCCTTCCTCACCCCACCCCTGGCCTTGTGCACCCCACAGTCCCACACCCTTGCTGAGATGGACTTGAGTGCGGGACAATCATTATCACTTGTCCCTGTTTTCCTTCACCCGCGCTGCTCGGTGCCTGCGCCCTCTGAGTCACTGATTGATCTCCAGTCCCATCTGCTCCAGAAGTTCACAGTCACCACCTTGCTGCCAGCTTCAGCGCTCCCTGCTAGCACCCTGCAGGCTGCGGGAGGAACAGCAGAGCTGCCCCGGAGCTGGGCAGGGCGAAATCGTAGAATCATAGAACGGGTTGGGTTGGAAGGGTCCTGAAGGTCATGCAGGGCAGGGACACTTCACACTAGACCGTGTCACCCAAGGCTCTGTGCAGCCTGGCCTTGAACACTGCCAGGGATGGAGCATTTACCACTTCTTTGGGCATCACAGAATGTTTTGGGTTGGAAAGGAGCTTGAAGATCATCTAGTTCCAATCCTGCTGTGGGGAAGCAGGAGTTCAGGTTGTCTGCAGCACATCAAGAGCAGCACTGATGAGCAAGGGCATCGATACCAGCCTCACAACAACTAATCTCAGGCGCCAAAGTCATAAACATGCCCATAACACAGTGGCATAGTGAAGCACTGACTGCAGCTCTCTGCTGTGAGATGCTTGGGTTTCAAAGTTTAGAAGCAGGAAGGCTTCACACCCAGTGTGCAAGTTGTTTACAAGCAGTTTGGGTGGTGGCAGTGGTGACAGTGGTTAGTTTTGGTAGGAGAAGGGAGATTTGTGTCTTTGAAATGGGAAAAATTGGCTGCAGTGGCAGGACAGGGATATGCAGAGGGTCTGAGAATGGTCTCCTGCATGATTAGTTTCTGCCCCCAGGACCACAACAAGGACTGTGTAATCAGGATTAGATCCTTCTCCTTGCTGGTGTTCCTGCAGCATTCCTCTAGCAGAGGGTGCAAATGTGCCATGGCTCATCTGCCTCAAGGAGGTTCCGAGTCTTTCTAGCCCCACACACAGGTGCCTCCATGTAAGGGTCAGTCTGACTCAAGTCAGTCACTCCATGAGTCAATGCATTTCCACAGGTGACATTAGGCAGTTTGATGTTCATGGCCAGGAGCTTTCCTGTCACTGTTGCAGCACAGAGCATTTATCTTTGTGCTGCAGCCACATCAAAGTGTGCTCAGTGTTGTATAATTACAGGGAAAAAAAACCCAAACCTGCCTGGAGTCCAACCACATCACTTTTAATCAACAGAACTAAAGCTGACTTCCAGATTGAACTTCCCATGTTCCAATCATTACCCTGCAGGGTGAATCACAGTTAGGTATTAAACTAAGAATTATGCAGGACCTGATGAGACCTTGACTTTGGATACATTTGTTGGAGATTGTCAAAGCCTGAACCAGTGATGCTTCCCAAGCCATTCGGGATCATTCCTTTCTGGTGAATGAAGGCTTTAAGATCTGCCTTCGAGTTAATCACAAATGAGCAGAAGGATTGTAACTGACCTACACCCTTGGTTTTCTGTGAAGAGCCAAATGCTCCTGGACTTGTGTCAGCCCAGAGGTGCGGATTTCAGTCTCAGCAGAAATGCATGGACAAAGGCCTTTCCCAGAGATGTGGAGGGTCTTGCCCAGGTTCTAAGCTTTAGTGCCTAAAGGAGCTGACACACAATCTGGAGAGGGGCTTTTTAAAAGGGCCTGTAAGTGGCGATGGCTTTAAACTGCCAGAGGGGAGATTTAGATTAGACATTAGGAATGTGGGGGTGCTGAGGCGCTGACACGGTGCCCAGAGAAGCTGCGACTGCCCCATCCCTGGCAGTGTTCAAGGCCTGGCTGGACGGGGCTTGGAGCAAACCCCGTTTAGTGGAAGGTGTCCCTGCCAGTGGCAGGGGATTGGAACTGGATGAGCTTTAAGGTCCTTTCCAACCCAATCCATTCTATGGTATCCTGGATGAAAGCCCATTGACCTCAGGCAGGTTTTGTTACACTTTCTATGAGACAAATCCTTGCTTGCCGTTTTGGGGTGCCTTTGCTCAACTCCAGGTCACAACCTAACACAGCTACTGCGTTTAGACTGGGATTATCAACCGCTCGCGGGGCAGTGCGTGGCCGGGGCTAGGGCTGGTGTAGCTGATACAGCACCACTGCCTGCTGACCCGGCCTGTGTGCCCTTCCCCTCCTGTACACGCGGAAGGCCCCAGAGGTGCTCCAGGCCTCCCGACACTCTGCCGCTGGTCCGGGCCGGGGGGGGCAAGGCCGGATGCGCCCCGCGGGTACCCCGAACCGCCTCCGGTGCCTCGCTCCGGGCCGGCAGGGGGCGCGCCCGGCCCCGCGAGGACGTGGACGCGGACGTGGACGCGGAAGTGGGTGTCGGGGCCGAGCCGCCCTGCATCCCGCTCCTCACGGCTCCCGGAGCAGCCCGGCCGCCATGTCGCGGGGCGGCGGGAAGGGGCAGAGCCTGAAGGATAAACTGGATGGCAACGAGCTGGACCTGAGCCTCTGTGACCTGAACGAGGTGCCGGTCCGGGAGCTGGTGAGAGTCCTGGCCGCGGGGGCCGCTTCTGTCCGTGGGAAGGGGCTGCGTGGCGCAGCCAGATGTGCGCGGGGCAGCCAGATGTGCTGACGGTGCGTGTGAGCTGTGCTGGAACCGGCAGAGATGAGGGGATGATGTCCTCTGGCCCAGCGGCTGCCGCTGCTCCTGTCCATTGCGGGATTCACGCTGCCTTTAGACCCATCTGGACACGGCGCGACGCCGCAGCAGTGTCTGGAGCGTAGGGGCGTACCTCGACAGTGATCCAGTGCTCTGCTTCTCTTTCAGGCTGCTCTTCCAAAAGCCACTGTGTTGGATTTGTCCTGTAACAACCTCATTTCCTTGCCGGTAAGGTGGGGGTGAGTCTGCTGGGAAATACTGAGAAAGGGTAACTAGTGCTTCCATAAAGGTTTGCTGGGAGGGTTGGAACCGGCGCTTTCCTCATCCCGGGATGGCTGAATGACTCTCCTGTGCATGACGGGTCCATGCGGGTTGTGGTTGCACTGCATAAAGATTGCGGTGTCTGCCTGCCAGAGGCTCCCCACACGAATCCAGAGCAGCTCCATCAGCCTTGGGGGCTCAGGTTTGTTTCTGGTGCTGACGAGGGTTCTGTTCATGCTTGGGTTTTAGTCAGACTTCTGCAGTTTGATGCATCTGGTGAAACTGGATTTGAGTAAGAATCGGCTCCAGCAGCTGCCCTTGGACTTTGGGCGCCTGGTCAACCTGCAGCACCTAGATCTGCTGAACAACCGTTTAGTCACCCTGCCAGTCAGCTTTGCACAGCTCAAGGTAAAACTGCTTGCCGGGCAGTTATGTAAAGCTTTGGGATGCAGCCCAGGGTCTTGTGATCCTTCTCAAGTTGATTTCTCTGGTAAAGTATCCATCCTGCTGATTACCCCTTCCAAAATCCAGCTGGCTCTGCACAGCACCTCAGTGGGAATTCTCTCACACCTATCAGAAATGTCTCTGCTTGAGCTCTCTGCTTATCTTCTGTACCTGTTTCATTCATGTGAACACTAAATAGTCCTCTGCTTCTGCTTTGGATCTCTTAAATAATTGCAAGACTACCGTGCTCTTACAGCCTCCTCTTTATCATTCCTGCCTGCAGAACCTGAAGTGGCTGGATCTGAAGGACAATCCCTTGGATCCTGTCCTGGCAAAAGTAGCAGGAGACTGCCTGGATGAGAAGCAGTGCAAGCAGGCTGCTGTCAGGGTAAGGAATTTACTTTTGTTCTGGTTTTCGTTAGTTGGCTTTGTCAGTGGATGTCCTTCCTCTTTTTGCTTAGCAAGCTGGGCAGCTGCTGCAGCAGTTTGAATTATCTTCAGCCAGTGAGGTGCAGGTTCACTGCACACACTTCACTGCACTGACTTCACTGCTGCTATGCCTGTAGAGAGGAAACACAGGGTTGAGTAGGATTCTCTTTCATTAGTGGCATTAAGAGAGGAGTAAATGCTGGTTGCCAAGAAAGTGGAGGCATAATCAGATAAAATAATTCATATCCAGAGTAAAATAATATCTGGAGTTCTGGCAAACTATGGGCTCATGTAAGTAGAAGTGGTCTGTGAGGTGAGCCCCTGTATTGGCTACCACCAGGTTGATTTGTAATGGGGAGATCTGTTTCTTAACCACAAAGATCTAGGCAGGAAGGTGAAACCTCTCTTCAGAGTCATACCTGTAGGGGTAAGTGGGGTTGAATCAGCCCAGCCAGTGTCCTCAGCCCTGCTCCTGCTGCTCTGCTTTGAACTGACTGTGCAATGAGCCCTCTGCAGAGCTCTCAGGTTGTTTTCTTGGACCTTGAAGGTGCTGCAGCACATGAAAGCCATCCAGTCAGAGCAGGATCGACAACGTCAACGGAAGCTCCAAGCAGAGCGAGGTGAGCACAAAGAGCCCTCATGTACTGAGGACTGTTTTTGATGTCTCACACACCTGAACATGCTAATTGCCATCTTACATATTTGTAACTGTCAAAATCCTGAGGCTCAGGGAGCAGTAGAGTAGAAGGGCTGGAGGGTGAAAGATAATATGGGGATAACTGTGATTTCTTGCCTGAATAGTTAGATCTCTAGATGGAACATGCTGTCATTTAATTGTAAAAATACAAAACCAGAGCACAGGATTTAAGTGAAGCCTAATTCTGAGGGAGCCAAATGCAAGGTCTGTAATACCCAAGAAAAAAAGATTAAAACAGGATAGTTATTTGATTGGTTTCCTCATTCCAATTGGGAACAGATAAGCAGGTAATAAGGAAGAAGGCAATGACAACACTATATAAAAAGGAAAAAACTTTGTATTAATCTCCAGAGATGGAGAAGAAGCGTGAAGCAGAACAGCGAGCAAAGGAGGCTCAGGAGAGGGAGCTGAGAAAGCGAGAGAAGGCGGAGGAAAAGGAGCGCAGGAGACGGGAGTACGATGCTCAGAAGGCTGCAAAACAGGAGGTGGAAAAGAAAACTAAAAAGGAAACTGTGCAGACCCGAAGTAAGTAATATCTGTTTGGGGTGGGATTGTACCAGATTTCATCCTTGTTACACTTTGATGCTGCCTCTTTTATGGAGGGAACTCGTAGGATGTGTCACTGCTGTGTCCTTTTCCCCTTCATGTGTGTTCCCAATGAACCGCTGTATTCAGTAAGTTCTTCATCTGTTCTAGGGAGAACTTGCCTTACTTCTTTTTAAGTATACTGAACTATACGTGCAAAACCTTGTACAACACAGAGGTGCTTTACACCCTCTCCACTGCTGCCCATGAAACTAAAGCTGAAACTTTTCATCCTAAACATACATCCTAAACACAAACCCTGCACATTTACTAAAGTGATGAATATTCATGACAAAAGACAGCTGCAGCACAGGCTTAAGTATCTTACCCAAACAACTCATTTCTGAACAAGATTTAAAGACACTTGACTAATCCCTCATGTTCTGTCTTGTAAATATTCTGGTTACAGAGCCTACCTCCAGCTCTCGTACCCCACAGCCGCCCCGGCACAAGCACTCTTGGTCACGGTCAGTGCTCAGAATCCTGCTCTTTCTGCTGCTGTGTGTCCTCTGTGTTTTGGCTACCTGCAAGCTGACAGAGCTGCAGCGTCAACCTCTGTGTGTCAGCGTGAACACTCTCTACGAGGATGTGGTGGCCGCTCTGCAAAACCACAAAACCCTGCAAAACATGTTACAACAGAACTCACAGCAGTGATTGTCCTGGACGGGCACTTGCTTCGTCAGCATCTCCTTCCACCATCTACACAGCCAGAATTCCTATGGAATTGTGTTCTGATGAAACTGCTTTTAATCAGTCAGCATTGGTTTGCTGGTCCACTCCACACAAAGCAGAGTTATTGTTCATATCATCTTTGCTGTGCATGTTTCCCAGTTGGCCTGTAACTCCCATTACTTGCCCACCTTAACCTAAAGTCATTAACACTTCCTACCTCCAGGGGATATTTACCCAGATAGTGAGATACAGAAAGATGCAAGACCTGTAGGAGTGGAAAAAAAAAAGGAGCCTTTGTATTATCAGTTAGCTAGAGCTCTGTCTTGGAGGTGGAAGGTTTTTAATACATATCCATTCCTTGCTCTCATTTCTATTTGTGCTAAAATTGATAATATGGCTGTATGAGAATAATAATGAAGGCCTGCTGCAGGACCAATTACAAGTGTGTAGGATGGCTGTGCAGCCACATGTTGGAGCGAAGAAGCTGATGTACTAGTGAAAAGAGACGAAAATTTTCAATACAACAATTTTCGCAGCAATTTGTCTTAACTGGATATTTATGTTGCTAATGTGGTTTTAATTTCAATTAGCTCTTTTAGAAACAGCCACACATTATTTCCAAGTACATACAGTAATGATTTCTAACTACATTCCAGCAACTGGTGCAAACAGAGCGGCTGCAGCATAGGGAAGGCTTGGAGCCAGCCTGGAGGCTGGTTTTGTGTCTGAGACCCAGCATCAGGGCACTGGCAGTAGCTGTGGGTGCTGAGGCAACCAGGCAGAAAAGGGCTTTGCCTCAGGGCTTGCTGGGAGGTTTAGTTTGCACCTATAGAATACTTGCCTGTTTAAAGGCCTAGGAATTATTCATAGTTTCCTTAAAGAGAAAAGCAAACAGATGTTTATCATATCCTTAAGGGGTGTGTGAGTACTGAGATGTACACATAATATTAGCATATTTGTTACACATAAGCATGAATATTCTCTGAAACTCTTACTACAAACTCCACTGAGACATTCTACATTAGTCACAGAATCACTCCCCTCTCGCTTTTATGTGCAAAAAAAAAAATCAACAATATTGAAAGCAACATTTCCTCCTGCAGTAGCTGGCAGGAACCTGCTACTTCATGGAAACAGACTGGTTTGGGTTGGAAGGGACCTTAAAGCTCATCCAGTTCCAACCCACCTTCCACTATAGCAGCTTGCTCCAAGCCCTGTCCAGTCTGGCCTTGAACACTGCCAGGGATGGGGCAGTCACAGCTTCTCTGGGCAGCCTATGCCAGTGCCTCAGCACCCTCATAGTGAAGAATTTCTTCCTAATATCTAATCTAAATCTACCCTCTTCTGGTTTAAAGCCATTCCCCTTGTCCAAAGCCCCTCTCACGGTTTCTTGTAGCCCCTTTAGGCACTGGGAGCTGCTGTAAGGTCTTCCCAGAACCTCCTCCAGGCTAAACCAGCCCAGCTCTTCCAGCCTGGCTCCAGAACAGAGCTGCTCCAGCCCTTGCAGCATCTCCATGGCCCCCTCTGGACTCACTCCAACAGCTTCACACCCCTCCTGCGTTGGGGTCCCAGAGCTGGATGCAGGACTGCAGGGGGAGTCTCACTACAGCAGAAGGCCCCTCCCTTGACCTGCTGGCCATTTCTTTTGTTGCAGCCCAGAACATGGTTGACTTCCTGGGCTGCAAGTTCCCAAGTGCCAGACTGATCAGGTGTATCTGTTCGGGTCAGAAGTGTGCTGCTGGCCAGGCAAAGGCTTCTTGTGAAGCTCTGAAGCCAGCATGGCAGGCAGGTATTTTTTCATCCAAGACAACACATTCCAAAGGGTAACTTCCTCACATCAGATGCAGTTTAGAATTCACTCTCAACACTCATCTCAGTAAATGCTGCTGTCACAAAAGACTTCAAGTATCCTTGTGTGCTCACAAGTGCTAATGGCTTCACAGAGGGGCAAGTGTGCTCCCTGATCTAATTAAAAGAAAGCTTTTTCTGCCAACTGTTCAGTCCTCATAATTCCAGCACATATAATCAGATTTCAAGACCCTCTATAGATTAAGTTGTCTGGAGGCTGAATCAGGGTTGTCTAAATTTATATCTGAAAATTAGTCTTACTCATTCCCATCTGCCACAGTGGAAAACAGTCTGCTTTGAGAAGTAAAGCTCTTCCACCTCATTAGAGCAGGTGCTAGGGGAGCTGCACCATGTTGCTTTAGCGTTAGGATTTTTCACCCTGGAGAAAGAATGCAACTCCTTGCAGTTTAAAAGAGCAGCGGAAAGTATTCCTTTCAATAGATGACAGACCAGCCTAGATTCAGGGTGCATATTAGAAAGCAAAATTATTAGTCAAATTATTTATTTACTAGGAAGACAAATAAAAGGAACTATTATTCCTGTACACCGCATCTATCTCATGCTCTTAGGGAAGATGTTTTCCTCATTTCTTGTGTAAACTCCAGCCATTCAACAATTTAATCCAACCTTCTTCTGCTACAGTGAAGTCCAAGTGTATTTTTAAGTCTTTTAACTGGGATCAATGATTCTGTTATCTAAGCACTTCTCCCCAGAAGGAAGCTGAATACTTAAACAGTAAATACTTAAAGCAGCAAACAGTAAAATCCTCATTCCCTGGAGCTACCCACTGACATCCAAATAGAGATCAGGATCATGGGAAGTCATCTGAAGATAGACTCGTCTGGAGAGCTCTGGTCCAATCCTCCGGCAGGTGGCTGTCACACCATCACCATGACGCACAGTGATGTTAGCCAGCATGTTCTCCCGCTCCTGCTCAGAGGAGCACCGGATATAGGCCTACAAGCAACACAAAGGAGCAACAGTATAAGCTATTTGCATCCATTGTTCAAAAGAATAATCAAAGCTTTTCACCCATGGCTGCTCTATCCTTGTTCACAATATACTTTTGGTTTTCATTTGGTCTCTGCACTCCACTTCACTAAACAGCTCAATATAGAATTGTGTCACATTTGATAGCAAATAAATTATGTCTTCCACTCCTTACATTAGTTGTCTGTCTGCACACACTGCTTACTATTCCTTAGGCATCCTCACCTGGTTCAGAAGCTGAGGAGAAGGGTAGGCAGACACAATAGCCTCAGCCATCTCCAGGCTGACCCGATTAAACTGTTGTAACTGTCTCTTCCAAACTTCCAAGAGACCCTTTCCAGAACGATCCACCTTCACCCCTCCACACCACGCCTTCTCTAAGTAGAAGGAGAACCCAGTGTTCTCCCGCTCTCGCCTGGAGAGAACAAAGAATCGACGAGCAAATGAGACAATGAGATATGAAGAAAATCCTATTCCTGTGTCAGTTGTCACATAACCAGAGACAAAGAGATGTTTCTTACCCTTTGCTGTTAGAGACACTACTGGCATCAAAGTAAATGCTAACAATTTGACTGCATTTTCTTTACATTTCCTTGTTTGAGACCCAGATTTCCTACTCAAAAAAAAAACAACCTATGCTTGGGAGCAATCCTGACGCAAGGCAACACACATGCAAAGTGGTAAACAAGAATCCACTTTCTGTCAACCATACTACAACACTTTTATGTGTCATTTTTAATGACATCTCCCCTCTTCTCATGGCTGAGATGTCAAATACAACAGCTGCTGTGATAGGAATGCTAGGATTGTGTGAGACTGCACAAGATGGCTTTCTTAGCTATTGGTGCACAACATGCTGCTGTCATCACTGGAAACAGTTAAAGGGTTCATTCTCAGTAATGTTCCTCTTGATTACACACTGAAGAAGAAAAGCTGGTGCTCTAAGAGCCCAATTCTACTTGCATTCCCTTCCTGCTCCTAAAATCAGACTGAGAACAAGAGCTCAATGTTAAGGTGCCAACATGAAACCAGGGTCTGTCCTCACCCCTTCCCAGTTTCCACAAACTAACCCTTATGCTGAGGGAACTGCATGACAGCTGCCCCGTCCTCTGCTCCTTTTAAGATCATTACACTGTGTTGCAGTGAAGTACAGCTGCATACCTGCTATTCCCTCCCGATAAGTGTGCAAGTGCAGCCAATTCAAAGTGGTGACCAAACCTCATCGGCTTACTCACTTGAAGGGCGCTTCAGCCACAGATTTTGTGAACATAGTAGCATATTCTCCAAGCTCCTCCCAGCTCTCAAAAAAGCTGACTTGGACTTGCTTGCTCAGTTGTAGGTCCACCAAGGCCTGTAAACATTGTTGGAAACTAATGTAACAATTCACCTTGCAACATCAAACCCCACTCTTGAAACAAAAAGTGTCACAATGTCTTCCTATAGGACAGGAACATTCCTCTCTCCCCATTTTGGGAGCAGGTGATTTAAGGCACTCAAGTATTTAGGAAGCAGCCTGTCTCCTGCCAGTGAGTATCAGTTCAGCACTCTTTCAGCTGTGCAGCTCCCCAGCAGCAGCTCTCATTACACACAAGCCACCCAGCCCAGCTTTGCCAGCAGCCTACCAAGGGTGAGAGGTACTGACCAAGACTGACATCAGAATCAAGGTTATCAAGACAGTCCATGGGAGAGCAGTCAATGAGAAGGGGGATCTGAATGCAAAGAGCTCTGTTCATAAACATGTGCACTAAAGAAGTCTGACTGCCTCCCTCCCAAGGTGGTGTAAGCCAAGTGTTCAAACAGCATTTTGAATGAACAAGAGACGATAGCTGCATGCCTGCTTTAAAGGTACTCACTTCTTCCACATCCATTCTGGTTATCTCCAGGCCAGAATCCTCAACTGCCCTTTTCCTTCGTCTTCCTTGTCCCCCATCTTGGCTTCCATTTGCTGCTGCCTGTCGCTGTCTCTTTTTTGACTGAAGTCTGAGAGACCAAAGAAGAGTGAAGTGAGGCTAGGCTCTCATGCTCTTCCCCAGGTGTTTTGTGATGACAGGCCTTTACTTCTGTTTCTGTGTGACAGAACAGTGGAGCAGCTCTGAGTGGGAATACCTATTATGCTCCAGGCTTTGCTAGAAGGAATTAATGTAAATACCTATGGCATTTTGCAAGGCCAAAGATAACACAGAAATGTTTGGAAGGCAAAAAGTTTAACCTGAAATAATTTTCTACTCCAGCAACTGCCAGTGCCAGAATTTTCCCAGGCATTTTCTCCATCACATGAACTACATAGGTCTGTAGGGTCTCCTGCTGTTCTTCCATACAGCCCCTGGCCTCCTGCAAAGATGAACAGAAAACAGGAGTTAAACCATTCTGAGGTACATACACAAGTGCAGCAGCCTATGGCTTTGATTCTGCAGATGAGAAAGTCTATTCATGCTGCAAGCAGGCAATATTTGATCTGCATAAAGCTATGGCAGAAAGAAATAGAAAATAACCCTATTTAAGCTGACAATGTTTGTCACAACTTTGCATTATACAACCCTGCTGGCTTTGGTCCATTAACTCATGAAACCATGATTCTATCCCACATCAAAACCTTCCTGCAGTGCAGACGATGATGAACATCACCACCAGAGCACAGCATGTTCGAGAGCACAAAAGTCATAAGCATTCTCACTTGTTTGTAGTTGTGAGCCATGGACAAAAACTCCTCCAAGCGAAGCAGAACCAGGACATTTGGTTCTTCTGTCCATTTGTCTCCTTCTCCCATCTGTTCAGACAGAAAACCAAACAAGCAGACCAACAGTCTGTTTATCATTCACGCCAACCAGTGCTCCCACTCAGACCTCTGAAGCAGGAGAGGATTAGAGGGTGTTTACTAAATACATTTTAGTACAATTGCTAAGAAGAGCAAATAACAGAGGAAGAACAGGGCAAGAACATGGAGATCTGGCTTGCACACCTGAGATGACACAGTCTTTCTCCTCCAGGTGATGCTGCAGGGAACAGCCTGATTCTCAATAACACAGGAATAATTTGCAGCCTGCAAAGCACTACGGACCTGTTCACCACCTTCTATCTGCAACAGAACTGAGATCGGTGCACTGGTCAGGTGTCCATGCAGAAGAGACAACAGGCAATATAAGGCAGACACAGGCTGTGTGAGGACAAGTACCTGAATCTAGCACCACTGTTATGTATTTCTGGCACTCCCCTGGCCGCTGAGCTTTCAGCATCTTGGCAAGGGCCTTTTTCCTCTCTTTTTCCTCCTCTTTTTGTCTCCTCAGTGCTTCTCGCTCCTTCTTCCTCTGCCACATTGCCTCCCTTTCCTTCTGGCTATAGCTTAGCTTCTTGGGAAGTGATGATACCTCTGAGCTTGCACCACTTATCAGGGGCATATTAGGCTGGGCTGTGGAGTCAGACTGAGAGGTTGGCAGCAGGCACAAGGAGGGTCTCTCACCACCTTGTGTACTCCTTTGGCTGCTACAAGACACTTCAAAACCCGCATTCCCCACTTCCATCCTCCTTTTGATTCTCTCAGGCAGAGGAACCACCTCCTCGACATCATCGTCGCTCCCACTGCTCACTACCACAACCACCTCTTCCTCGCTTCCAGCTTTAGGGACGGGAGATGAAAACTGCCGGCGACCCAAATCGCAAGGCGGCGATGACGAAGTCTGCAGCAGGTAGCTTAAGGTAGGCAGCCATTCCTCATCACTCTCCGCCGAGCCCCCCCTGCCCTCCGCCATCCCGCCTTCTACCCGAGGTATCCTGAGGGGAAGCTCGGCGTTAGCAGCGATTGGTCCGAACAGGCGCGCGCGCGCGACTTCTGACCAATCGCCACGCAGCCGCTCGCGCTTCCCGCCCTGCCCACCGGAACGGGAAGAAGATGGTGGTAGACAAAATGGCGGCGCTGCGGCGGTTGTGTGAGTGAGGGGTTACCTTCACCTCCATGTTTACCCCCTTCACAGGGTGGGGAAAGCCGGCTGTGGGAGGGAGCTTTTGCACGGGAAGGGATGGGGTGTACCCCGTGGGAGGTTGCTGCCGGTGTCTCGAGGTCGAACTCTTCCCTTTTTACCTCAGGCCGCTGCGGTGCTGTGGTGAAATGGGCGGGTTTCAGGCCCTGCATCACGGGGTTATCCATGCTGAAAGGGGTTTAAACCACCTCAGGAGGTTTAGAGTACAATATACTGAAAGCAGGGTCTGAAATGCTGAGGCCTTTATACCTTATGAATTCAGAAAACTCCAGGGATGAGGAGTGTCTCTGTGCTGCTGCTTGAGTCCCTTCAAGGTGGAAGTCATCTTTAGATAAAGAGTATTCATGTGTGTTAGGTAGAAATCAGTGACGGGTGCCGCTCTCTGCGGAGTGCCATAGTCAAGAAGTTTTAAAAATACGCTTTTTTAATCTATAAGTGTAAAAAAATACAGAATACCCAAATAATTCTCTAGTGGGTCATCAGAATTGTGTAGTCAAGGACACACTTGGCCACCTCTCGAATTTGTCTGTCTGTGCATCCACCACATAATCCATCCATCAAATCCATGTCTCTAATTAGAGACAAGGATGTCACGTGGGACAGTGTCAGATGCCTTGCACAAGTCCAGGTGGGTGATGGCAGTTACTGTTCACTAATCCACCAGCACTATTGACCCATAGCAGAAAGCCACCAAATTTGTCAGGCACAATTTGCCCTTAGTGAATTCATGTTGAATGGTCTTATTGTTCGTGTGCTTTAGCAGAGTTTTAAGAGGATCTGCTCCATGCTCTCACTGGGCACTGAGGTGATCCTGGCCAGTCTGTAGTTCCCTGAGTCTTCTTTTTTTTTCTTTTTAAAAATAGAAGTTATGTTTTCCCTTTTCCAGTCATCAGGAACTTCACCAGGCTACCACAACTTCTCAGACATTATGGATTATGGCTTGGCCACTTTATCCACCAGTCAGGACCTGTGGATGCATCTCATCAGGTTCTATGGATTTGTGTGCCTTCAGGTTCCTTAGATGGTCTTGAACCTGATCTGCCACAGCAGGTGGTTCTCCATTCTCCCAGACCCTGCCTTTGCCTTCTGTAACTTGGGTGGTGTGGCTGGAGCTCTTGCTGCTAAAGACCTCAGCCTTCTTCATGTCCCAGGTCTCCTATTTCCTTCTGGAGGGGGCCCACATTTTCTCTTGTCTTACTTTTATCCCCAGTGTGCCTATAGAAGCTTTTCTTGTTGCCTAGGCACAAGTCCAGGGCAGTGAGCTTGCTGGATGCCTTCCTCACTACCCTAAGCATCTTCACCCCCACCATTTCATGGTGAAGCTCAAGGCTGCCCTTGAGCTTCACATTCCCCACCAACCCCTCCCTGTCAGTGAGGACGAAGTCCAGTCCAGCACCTCTCCTTGTTGGCTCCGCTATCACTTTATCACTTGGAAAAGGATGTTATCATCGGTGCATCCAGACAGCCTCATCCACTTAGTCTTCTCTTGGTTGGCCCCTCATCCATGCCCAAGCAGAGCTCTGTGGCCTCCAGCTCGTCAGTGACATAGAAGGTGACACCACCTTGCCTCCCCTCCCTGTGCTTCCTGAAGATAAATCCTCCTTAAGAGCCTGTATTCTTCCATTCCAAAACTCCAGCCATAGGAGCCATCCCACTATGTGATGCTAGTAGGATCATAGCCCTGCAGGCTTCACCTGGGAGGATGGATGAAAAATACCTGAGCTCCAGACCCTTCACACCACTCCCAGAGATCTATAGTCCTTCCTGATACTCCCCAGATTGCTTTCTCAGTATCTGTTGTGAATATCTGTTTGTGCATCATCCTGGAGTCTACTCACTTGTAAGATTGCAAAATATTACTGTGTAAGTAAATATCATTGGGTCAAAAGGGAAACTGAAATAGAGATCACAACTTATCTCTTCTCCAAGCAATATCAGGCCAATCCACAGCTGCCAGGAACGTCTGTGCCTGAATTTGTGCATGTCCCTTAACATCATTGCTGGGATCATTCCTCCGGGGGTCACAGCAGCAGCACTTGAGATGTAGCCTCTTTAACACCTAAGCATTTAAATTTAGGACATGGTGGTCAAATTGTCCTTTCTCTTGGTAGTACATTATTTTTCCCTCCAGACTTTCTTTTACCTTTAGTTTTAAACCCGTTCTTGACTGATCACCATTAAATCTGAAAGAAAGAAAGTGTGTAATAGCTTTTTGCAGCTGGTGGTGTTCTTTCTTCAAACCCAGTTCTAACAACTCCCCAGCCAAGCCTGGTTGCCATCAGATGTGCTTCTAAGAAAAGTGGGGGCAGCTCAAAGAATCTGGGTGGCCACAGCCCTGGGAAGCGCTACGGGTTCAAGAAACCAGAAGGTAGGGCTGAGTATCTGCTGAGTTGGGTTCCTCGCGGCTTCCCCTCGGTACTGGTTGCAGTAGGAGGTGGACAGGGCACTCTTCCAAGAGAAAGGGAAGGGGAGGTTCAGTGAAACCTCATGGTCGGGGTGGTTGGTGGGAGGGCAGGGTGAGCCAGCCAAAATTGCCTACGGAAAACATACTGGAGCTCCTGGAAGGAGGGCAGGCAGATGGACACTTTTGCCCCAGGCTGCATTGGAAAGCTGGATATTTGAGATGTTTACAAAGAGGAGAATTATGAGGCTTAGCAGAAGCCAAAGTACAAGTTCATGCAGCTGAGTGCTTATAATTATTACCTTTGCTGATGAAAACATTGATGTAAAAGGTAATAAAACGAATACTTTCAGCAACCAGAAAATGCTGTGCACCCCCAAGGAATGTTTTCAAAGACTTAACATTGCTTTTTGCCATTGTGCATTAATTGCCCTTTATTTCCTGCTAACAGCATTTTTGGTTAGATGCTTTTAGCATTTTAAGTTTGTTTTTCCTTAGAAAATTCCCACCAAAAGCTGAGGTTTGTAAGTCCTAGAACCACTTGTGTTCTCGGGAGCTCTGTCTTCTCTGCAGCCTGATTCTGTCACTCTGTTGCAGGTGCCTTTGTGCATGCAGGCAACATTTTGGCTACGCAGCGGTTGATACGCTGGCATCCAGGCGCCCATGTAAGTTATTTTCTATCTCTTCCTTGGTTCTCAGAGAACAGCAGCCCCATACTTGATGCCTCTCTCAAGCTCATTGTTAATGCTCTTCCCTATATTCTGCATAATTCTAAAATGGAGTTTTATGACCTTTATTTCTTGGTCAGAAAGCCTTATCTGGGTCACACTCTTGCCTGTATGACTTGAGAAATGGTCTGAAAGTTGTGGATATCTGCTTTTGCAAGCTAACTGGATGCTTGTGCTTCAGGGTGGAATTGGGATCTCCTTAGTCATAATGAGCACCATTGCATACTGATTGCTGGAAGCAACTAGCGTGGTTTTGTTTTAAAATACAAAGCAACAGATGTTGTTGAAACCAGGATATCAAATGAGGCAGAAAAATGATCAGGTCTGCTTTAGTGGTGGACCTCCAGGCTTTCCTTCCTAACACTCCTCATCCTCTTCCAGGTAGGGATGGGGCGTAACAAGACGCTTTATGCTCTGGAGGATGGGATTGTGAGATACACCAAAGAGGTCTACATCCCTCTGCCCCGCAGCAGTGAGAGCAGAGAAGTGATCTGTCAGCTACCCAAAGGAGCAGTTCTTTATAAAACCTTTATTAGTGTTATCCCTACCACAGAAGTAGGAGAATTTAAACTGGTCACCATGCTCTGAGCCATCACACAGGGATGGATAAGGAGGAGTGACTGGGACAGACCACTACAGCTGAACCAACATCAGAGGATAAGAATATCCTAGCTCTGAAGGTACCAGTTTAGGACTTTGTTTTCTTGCTCCTAAAGCACACATGGGCAGTGCTCAGGCACTGGGATCACCTGCAGGCATTTCTGAGAGTGATTAATAAATGTTGTGAGGCTGCTGAAGGCCTTGGCCATTCAAGGAATGTGTTACTTCTGTTCATTTACCATCTGGAGCTACCTTCCTCTGGGGAACCTATTCCATTGTGCCACGGGATGAGTTCTATCCAGAGGCATTCTTAGGTCACTACTTGTCCCACTAATTCTCTCTATTTTTGCTCATTATTAGACATCACTGTTGTATTTGCATCTTAATTCAAAACACTGCAGAAGTGATCCTTTTGCACCTAACTGCATCGCAGGAAGGTAGGTATTTCCTTCTAACTCATCCCAATGATTAACTCAAATACCTGGAATATAACTCAAATACCATTTACTAGCCACGAGAGGCAAGTTCACAGTTGTAAAGCCAACTCATGACTAATTGTTGAGTGCCTGGGAGGATGCACAGGCCTGGAGTAGTATTTGAAGCTTAGCCACTGGAGGTGTAGCATAAGGCCATAATCTAGAAGACATCCTTTTTGTCTTCCCCTGAGTCATTCCCTGACATTTTTTGAGCTTCTATTGCTCAAAAGAAAGGAGACCAAATCCCTTGTGGCCAGACTGATCTCATTTTATCTACAGGTTTGTAAACAATTTGAAACATTGGCTCTGCAGTAAAAAATAGATTATCAAAATTGGTGATGTAAGGACACCAGAGCGGATGCTATCAGATTGTCTGCTCTGCAGAAGATAATTAAGTTAGGTCAGCCACACATGTCCACCTTTGCCTTACGTTCCCTGTGGTTCGTAGTTCACCAACTATTTTGGCTGTATTTTTGTCCTTCCCCAGTCACGCAGTTCATCTTTGTGGCTGGTATTTGCATACAGCAGCTAACATAACTCCTGGAGCCTCTCCAAATCTTTATCTGAAGTCCATACAGAAATCACTGTTGGTCACAGAGGACCATTGCTGCAGGAGCACGTAGCAGTGCTCTGATGCTGACCCGTTCTGTTGCTCTCAGGTGAGGATTCCCACCTGGTAGCCAACACACTGATAAAGTAAAACATTTCATAAGCTAAGAAACAAGTGAAGTAGCACAGCACATTGACTGTCTGAGGTCTGATCCTTCATACAACTGACAGTGCTTGCCTCACAGAGGTGCAATATGCCAGCTACCTGAGGAGCTCTGGCTGAGCAGACCTTCACCTTGGCTTTGCCCCTTGTGTAGAAGGGAGCAGCTGGTCTGTCAGCTTTTGGTAACAGTATGTTTGCCAGAGAAGAGCGAGCACACATCCCTGGTTGTTCTGCCTGGCAGTGGCTCCATGGTTGTCCTTGTGGTGCAGGAGGGATGTCTCTGCCGGCCAGATCCAACCTGCCAGTGTCTCAGCTGATGGCAAACCTGGGCAAAGGTCTGACGTTTGGCCATTCCCTGCAGATGAGAACAATGTCACAGGCACTTCTGTCACTGACACCACAGGAAGCAGCACACTGAGGCCTTACACAGCTGTGTTTCGCTGAGTTTGGTAGCCAAGAGGGGCCTGGAAATGGTCTGGCACACCGTGTCTGTCCAAGGTCTCTGAACTTATCACTGGTCCTGAGAAAGCTGGAGGATGCCTCAGAGCATGCTCATAGGGAGGCGGCATCTATTGAGGAGAGAGGAAGAGCGTTATAGCGGATCAGAAATAACCAGGAAATTATCCCACCTCTTCTCATGGAGCAGATGACGAGGCTCCCAACCACTACCAGCCTGAAATCAAACTCCTGCAGTCCTCCAAGCAGCAGGCTGCTAGCCAGGAGAACTGGGAGATGAGGGCTTAGCACCCTCACCTTCCACCTTGCAACACTGTAGTGCATGCTGAAGAGGCACATTCCCCCTGCCAGGTTCTAGTTCTTCCCTGTTCCCCTACAAGGACTTGTCACTACTTGTTACAAGGCCAGAAAAGACTTAACTTTCATCAAGAGGACGGTGACTCACTTTCCTTTGATCAAAGATCAATTACCGTAATTACCGAAGCACCTACAAACCAGGCTTTCTGCCCATGTTTTGGTAGCAAGCCTCACTACACAGCAGCAGAGGAACCTCCAGGCTCTTGTTACATGTATTTTGACAGAGCTGGGCCAGCTTTCTCCCTGTGAGGAGCCACAGGAGCTGCACAGGGATGCTGTGGAAGCACTCCTCTAGCAGCTCCTTAGCTAGGGCCTTACTTTCTGCCCTTGGTGCTCTGGTTTTAGGGCAGCTCTCATTAGTAACAGCTCCAAATACCAAGTAGCAAGTGCTGACTAAGCCAGACTTAGGTACAGCTTAAAGAGCTCAAAATCAAGGTGAACCTTTAGTTCCTTACCTGGGGTTTCAAATGTTTCTTTTCTGCTCTTTGTTCAGTGCGAGTCTCTCGAGAGACCGCCATAGAGAGACCTACTCAGCAGATGCACTCGCTTTTCTCTGTTCTATTGCAAGAGTGCAAATCTCAAACAGGCAAAGCCTCTTGCTCAGAAATAACACCTGAAGGTAATAGTGAAGGGCCTCCCAAAGGCAGGGAGAAGGGAGCAAGAAATCCTGGAAGCCTCACAGATCTAAAAATAACATTCCAGCTTGGACTTGTACCGAGCAGATGATCCGAAGGGCTCACCTTCATCAGCAGCTCTGCCCTGCCTCCCGCACCCTGAGAGCTCGATCATTAACCAGCACAAATGAACACCAGAGATACACAGGACTCACCTTCATCAGCAGCTCTGCCCTGCCTCCTGCACCCTGACAGCTCGATCATTAACCAGCACAGATGAACACCAAAGGAGCCTCCCGATACCCTTTGTGCCCTTCCCAGAGATAAAGGCTATCAGAGTAAGGCTATCACAGAGAACAGAGTCCTGCAACAAGGCCCAGATGCAGACCAGAAGGGGGAACTGCCCCTGAGGCTCTGCCAGCACCCTGGTGCAGGAGAGGGAGATCTCACCTCCTGGGAAGGCTCTGCCCACAGCCCGAACCTCTCAGCAATCATCTGGTGGATCTCCCGCTGGCGATCTTTCTTCCGTACACTTTCATAGCTGGGCAGGTGCGGCTGCTCCCAGTATGGGACCTGGTACGTGCTGGGAGGTCCGACGCAGAACAGCTCATCTCCCTAGAAATGCCCAGCCGGAGCAGAAGGGTCAGTGTGATGGTGGCTCTCTTCACTGGAAGTACATGTTTTGGTGCTACCTGAAGTTACTTCAGGGTTTGAAGTTGTAGCTTGAACTCAGAGAGGAAATTTTCCCTCCTGGGAGATAATCATACCCTCTTGTGCTTGCAAGACCCCAAATCCCCAGGGAGCTGCATGGCACCATGGCATCCCTGCTTCCTACATGCCCCTCCACCACAGTTTTTACACACAGGCAGCACTTCTCAAAGCTGCTTCTGCTGCCCAATGCCTTCTCCCTCTGCCCCAGGAGCCCCCAGGTCACCATAACCATGGCCTTTTCACTGCCATTCCCCCCCACTCCCACTCATCACCTGCACACCCGGGTTCTCAGCTGCAGCGCTCTCCAAGCGCAAGGCTCTGCATTGGGGACCCACCAGCCGCTGGCTGCTGCTGAAGTAGGGCGGCGGGCAGTCCTGTAAGGAGGGGTGAGATGTTAGCAAAGCCAAAAATCCCTCTCATCCTGCCTGAATGAACAGATCTGAGTTGGCTCATGTGAGCCAGCCTGGGAAGTGGGGCTCTGGCGGGGGGAGAACCACCTTTGCCCTTTAGGCTGATGGGGCTGTCACCACCAACCTCCACCTGCCTTCTTTACCCATGCTAACATCTCAGGCACATCCTCACCAGGCAGCACAGTGCCCGAGCCCAGCTGGAAGGATGTCAGCCTGGGCCCGGGTTTCATTCATACTCAGCAGAATCACCTCTTGATTCATCTACTTAAGACAATAAACCACGTCAAGTATTCCACTAGCATGGGTAAGAGCTCCATCACATGCTGAAGGTTAAAGAATTTACAAACTGTTATCTACCAAGGTAGTCTTTTCAGGATAACGGAGCAAGAAAATCTGCAGAGCAATGGCTGTTCTGTACCCAAGTAGTCCTGCTCCAGTTAAACTCAGTTCCCATCAACATGTTGAGCAAGAGTGAGCAGAGATCATCTCTGTAGAGAACCTTCTCCCTGACACACACCACAGCCAGGTGAGCAGCAAGGAGGGAGGAGCAGAGGTAGTGAAGCAGGCAGGGGACACCCAGAGCCTGTTCCCACTCTGTTTTTTGCTGGGGACTTCCCAGCCTGTGCTGGACTATCAGATTTGACTTTTTGTCTCCATTCTCTACCAGCTGAAGCTGAACATTCCCTCTTCTACCAGGGGAAAGTGGTACCTACAGCTCTCAACAGCCATCCTACAGCTCTGGAGGCTGAGCTGTCCCCAGGCAGCCACCAACCACCACAAAAGCAGCACTGCCTGAACACGCTTGCTCTTTTCACCATCACCAGCTCCCCGCTCAAAAGCTAGCCCCAGGAAATTACAGCTGTGAGCAAAAGGGCTTTTGTGTCTCACTGCTCCGTGCTGCGAGCTATACACACAAGAGCCACTTGCCAGGGATGCGATTGGCTTTGTCTGCCTTTGCCCTCAGCTTTCAGCCCCATCCCTGCTGGGCCCCTTACCCATAATGCAGGGCCTGACTCCACCACAACTGTGCATCACCCCTCACCAGGGATCCAGGGCACCTGCCCATGTCAGCCCTTAGGAATGTTACCACCAACAGCACAGCCAGGTTCATTTGGGTGGTGGAGCTCTACAGGAGGTTTGGAACAAGGAGGAGGCACAGCCTGGCTCTGCTTGGAGGTCCCATGTCCATCCTAGAGCAAGTGCAATGCAACGCGAGCCCAGGAGCAGTGGGGGACTTGGGGCAGGAGGACACTCACATACTGGCTGGGGCTCTGGAATAAGCGGCAGGAGCAGAGGAACTGGCAGCACATGGGGTCCCGGTGGTACAGGAGCAGCAGCAGGATGAGGATTGCCACGATGAAGACAGAGGTGGACACAGCTACCAGGGAAAGGAGAAGAGGGGAATAAGCCTTTGGGCCCGCAGGCCTCCCCACTGCTTTCCTGCCTTCACCCCCGGGGTCTACAGCCAAGAGCAGCTTGGAGAAGCCCCATTCAAGCCCGTTTCACCGGCTGCCTGTCCCGAGAGCTCCAATAGCCATGCCGATAGGTGCGGCTCAGCTCTACCCAGGACCGCTGCACCGGGAACCGGGCCCGGCGCCCTCCCTCTCGGGTCTCTCAGCTGACACGCGGCCCCGCGGCAGGGAGCCGGTTCTCCAGCACCACGGCTTCCATAGAGCCCACCGGGCACCGCCAGCCCCTCCCGCCGCTCCCCTCGGACCAGAGCCCAGGGACCTTCCCCGGAGAAGGACCATGATCTGTAACGACCGCATCCCCGGGGCCGCCCCCACCCGACCCTGCTCCACCGGCGCCCGTCCCGATACTCACTCGCGGCGATAACGATGGCGAGGACATTGCTGTCCATGGCTGCGCCGGCAGCCGCAGACTGCACCGAGGCCTCGCTGGGCTGCGCCATCCCTCCGCTGCCACCCGCACCTACACCCGCTGCCCGTGCCACACCGGTCGGCGGGGCGGGACCAGGAGCACCGGGGCGGAGCGGGGCGCACCCCATTGGCTGCAGGCGGTACGGGCTCCATCGGACGGCGGTTGCCGTGGCGACGCGGAGGGGATGGCCCCGACGGGAGGAGCGCTCCCGGTTCGTCCCCTCTGACACACGCGGACCCCGCGGTTACCGGAGCACCCTGCGGTAGGGTAAGTCAGGCTGCGTGCGTGTGGGAACGGCAGCAGCGCTGCCCCGCTCCCGGGCAGGGAGAGCCGAGGGAGGCTCCGGCCCTGGCGGCACCCGCTCATTACCTAAGTAATTAATTAGCTAATTACTAAATAAGCACCTGCAGGGCTGCCCCTCCCTCTCCCCCCCCCCCCGGACACAAGCTACGGCTAACCAACAGCTTGGTGCTTAGCTGCACATTGCCATGAGAAGCAAGCCCAACAAACACCCCCAGCACACCAATACACCCCCCTACACCCCAACAATCACCCCCAGAACACCAGTGCACTCCCCTACACACAAATTCACCCCCCTACACCGCAAAAAACATCCCCAGCACACCAATACATCCCTCGACAATCCATCCTCCCCGTGCCCAGGACGGGGTACACCCCACCAGGGTGCCATGTGAAGGTAAAGCTCCCCCTACCCCTCCCCACACACACCACACAAACCCATCAAAACACACTACAGAGGCAGAGATATATTTGTGGAGATGTTGCATATTTAAGACAACTTTACACAACGCTTCCAACAGAGTTTTGGTGTCTCCCCTCCCCGTGCCCTTCGCTGGCAGGTACCTGCCCTTGCTGTCAAGGGCTCCATCCTGTCTGAGAATGCACTCCCTACAGCACCAGCATCCTTGAACTGGGGAGACAGGGAGTGTGAGCCCCAGCAGGGGGAAGCCCGGTGCTGGCAGAGAGTGCAGGATGGCACCAGATCTTTGGAGATGGCAAAATGCGACTGGCCGAGGCACAGAGCTGCAGGTGCTGCCTGAAGCACAGTGGTTGGGCCCAGAGGGCTCCTCCTCGTCCCCATCCCATGCAGCAAGCAATTCCCCTTCCCAGGCTGCAGGAGAGAGGTGAAGTGTCTTCCCAGTGTGAAAACCAAGCCCAGGCTTCTCCACACAGTCAGTTCTGGAGAAAGGAACATCACAGGCAGTCCCTGCGCCTCAGAGGATGGCAGGAAAAGGGGATGCTCCACTGCAGCCCTTCCCCAAGGAGGCAGAAGCAGAAAGCACAGATGGATTCAGCTGGACCGTGTCCTGCCTCTTTGCTTTTTGGCCAGGGAAGCACAGCAGGTCCTGAGAGCTTCTGATGACCCAGGAGAAAATAAGAATTTGGGCCAAAGGGCAGTGGCACAGGGCAGCGCTCCAGGCACAGCAAGCTCTCATCCACAGTAGGACATCAGCCCAAGGGGTGGCATTTTGGCAGGGGAATGTGCCTTTGCTGAAGCAGACAGTGGCAGCAGAGTCTACAGCAGCATTTGGCACTGTAACCATGAACTGAGTTCTCCACTGTCACAAGACACATACAAGCAGCTCCAGATGTTTGGCACCATCAGGCAGCATCCCACAACCCTGCCCGAGGGGCAGCAGGGTGGGCATCCCAGCAGCACCCAGCAGGAAATGGGGAAACAGCAAAACAATAACCATCATTGTTAATAGTAAAAAAATATGTAAACAACCCAGCACCCTGTCCTGTAGCGCCAGGACACCCAAGAGAACAAGATATGTTACAGTCCGAGGGGAGATGGAGACACAAGGACTTCCCGGCCAAAGCGGGGTCTCATCTCTATTGCACTTTGCATCATATATATTTCTCTCTATATATATTTATAAAAATACAAACTAAAGGGCTGGGGTGAAGGAGGTGAGATGCAAGCCCTGGCCCAGCTGCAGCTCCATGCACATGGCAGGCTTCAACCCATCTGCTTCTGCCTGTCCCCATAGCCTTGTGCCAGCCCTGCCTGGAGTAGCACAGAGCCGCATCCTGCAGAGGGTGCTGAGCTGGTCCAGAGCCTGCCCACCCACCAGCCTTTCCTTGCTCCTCTACCAGCGCTTCCCGAGGCTCCAAGGCCTGGAGGGACAGACGCACAGCTCTTCCCAGCCACCTTCTGGCCAGCCAGTTGCGCTCTCCATGCTCTCCCCAGCCAGCAAGAGCCCATTCCTTGGGGAGGTGGACAAGCCTCACCTCGCCCCTCTGCTCAAAATCCCCCACAGGAGAAGGTTTTCCCCTACCCAGGGGTTCCCATTCTCTCTTCCTCGAGCGCCTACGGTGCAGATGGCACAGGGTGATGCGGTCCGGGGATGCTCCCCACGCCAGTGACAGTGATGGAGGATGCTCCTCGCTCCCAAGGCCGCCCTCCCGGCTGCTCCTGCTACCTCAGCCGCCCGTCAGGTTTGACAGGCCCCAGTTCTGATTTGGGATCCGGGGAGAGGGAGCTCCAGGAGGTTTTGCTGCAGGTCTCCAGGGCGGCGCAGGCAGAGGGGCTGCTCACGCAGACATCTGCCACGGACCAGAAGGCGCTGATGGCACTGTCGGCCCAGTCCTCCAGTGCCTTCCCTGTTAGCTGCGCCTTCTGCATCGCATCCTCCGCCACTGCCTCGGAACGTGGCAGGTTGAGGATCCCCCCCAGGCCCTGGAAGCTCTGCTCCATGTACTCATTGCGGGGGGGACCGCTGTGCAGCCAGTTACTGTCATCTGGGCAGGAATGGGAGAGAAGAGAGTGGGATCAGTGGCATAGAAACACAGAATTGTTTGGGTTGGAAAGGACCTGAAGATCCTCCAGTTGCAACCCCCTGTCATGGGCAGGGATGCCTCACACTAGACCATGTCACCCAAGGCTCTGTTCAACTGGGCCTTAAACACTGCCAGGGATGGGGCATTCACCACTTCTTTGGGCACCCTGTTCCAGCTCCTCACTGCCCTCACAGTAAAGAAATTCTTCCTTATATCCAACCTGAACTTCGCTGTTTCAGTTTGAACCCATCACCCCTTGTCCTATCACTACAGTCCTTGATGAAGAGTCCCTCCTTGGCATTCTTGTCAGCTCCCCTTCAGGTACTGGAAGCTGCTCTGAGGCCTGAGCATCCTCATGGTCCCTCTGCCACCTCCCAGTGTGGCTCAGCACCCAATCCCTTTGCAACCCCAGCTCTCCTCCAGCCTGATGAGAGGGATGCGGCTGTGGGACAGACCTAACTGACCACAGATGGGCCTGCTCTGAGGACTCTACATGGGCAAAGGGGACACCAGAGGACAACAGCTCCTGCCGCATCACCAGAGAGGCCAGGACGGGGGGACCCCATGGAGACCCTCCCATGAAGCCCCAGGCCCCAGCACACCCTCACCTTTCCTGAGAGGCTGCTTGCGGTTGAAGGTCTGTGGCACCACCAAGAACTGGCTCTCACCCAGGGGCTCCCAGAACTGCAGGAGACGGATGGTCCAGACACCGGGGCGCAGGGGCCGGTTGAGGGGGGGCTTGTACTGGGTGAACTCTGCCTCAGCATCCACCGTGATGTCGTAGGAAGCAGCAATGACATAGGTGGGATCGATCCACACCACTGTGGCCGTCAGGTTGGGACCCCGAGACCACTTCTGCATGGCCACCGGCTCGTCGAAAGGCCCCATCAAGCCTCCAAAGTTGCGGAAGAGTCTTTCTTTGGGATCCCACTCCGTGCCCACCTGGAGGGATGGGAGGCACAAGCAGTGGGACACTGGGCAGGGAGATGACACCAGCTCAGGTTTTGCTGCCCAAACCCCCGAAGGCACAAACCTTGGAACTCAAAGCAATGCACACCCCTCTCCATGGCTCTTCTGCCTGCCTGTACCATGCCAGCACTACTCCAGTTCTATGATGCCTCCTGCAGCTGCAGACACTGAACCACACAGCCTCAGCTCCCCCCTAAAGAACCCCTTCAATCCTTTTCCCCACCGATCAGCTCCACGACCCACACAGAAACCAAACCCCTGGACTTTGTTCTCAGACATGACAGTGGCACTATGTCCCTTTGTCCCCACAGCATGCAAGTGGAGGAAGAGGAGGAAGGGCAGAATGGTGTGGAACAGCCTGGGAGGAAAGTGGTCATTATGAAGGGCTTTTCCCATTTACCTCAAGGTTCTGCAAGCGGTTTGCCTGCCCTCCATGACCCGCCAGCTTCAATGCTCCTTGAGGCATCATCCACACCTCCAGGGACTCTGCCTGCCCCGTTACCAAATTCTGCACTTCCTGCATCACCAGGTAACCCTGGAAACGGTCATCATAGAAATATAAGTGCACGCTGGATGGGAAGCCACGGGGCTCAAATCTGCAGAGAGAGACAGAGAGAGGTTGCACATCTGAGCATCAGCATCCTCCCAGCACAACATGCAGGCCACCACTCGCAGCCTGGATCAAGCCCATAGCAAATACCCGACCTGCAGAGCTTGTCAGCCTTTGCTGCCAGTGTGGACACAGTTTTGTGGAGCCCCAGCCTGGAGAAAGCTGTGTAGAAGGTGAGGGTGACATCGCTGAGGCCACTGAGCCCATCGACACGGTCATAGACGTTCTCCCAGTATGCCTTCAGTGCCGGCGTGTTGGGGGGGTAGCTGCCATAGAGGTGCGTGTCCAGGATCTCCAGCACCTCCTGATTCACCGTTGACTCAAACTTGCGGGCGAAGAAGGTGGGTCTGGAGAGTTGCTGGAAGAGCAGAGGTTTGGATTAGACACTAGGAAGTTCTCCCCTGTGAGGGTGCTGAGGCGCTGGCACAGGGTGCCCAGAGAAGCTTTGGCTGCCCCATCCCTGACAGTGTTCAAGGCCAGGTTGGACACAGGGGCTTGGAACAACCTGCTTAGGGTAAGATGTCCCTGTGCATGGCAGACGCTTGGAACTGGATGAGCTTTAAGGTCCCTTCCAACCCAAACCATTCTGTGGTTCTATGATTCCTAACAGTGTTGGCTGCACTCACCCGAGCAGGGCAGCTGGGAGGCAGACATACCAGGAAGAAACATGCTGGGACCCATCCTGCCCTCTTTGAGGGCACAGACTAAGGAGCAGCAAAGCACAGCCAGCCCCTGTGTGCAATCCTTTATGACAGGATCAGTGGGAGCATACAGTACTGGTAACACAGATGGGCTCCCATCTCTCCCACTGCCTCCCCCTTTCCGTGCTCAGTAGCAGCCATGTGTCATCTTAGCTCCTTTGCTGCAATCTCTACTCAGATGGGCCCCCACCTTGCAGAGCCGCTGTGGAGCCCAGCACGAGGCCTGGCCACGTGGCAGAGCTTCCAGGATCAGTGCCCTGCACTATGGAAGCCCTGGACTGCAGGACGATCCTGCTGACTCCTCATTTCAGGCTGGATGTATCTCCCCCAAACCTCAGTCTACAGCCCTACACACTGAGAGAGCACGGGAGACAGCTTGTCACAGAGCATTTTGTCCTGCCAAAGAAGGCAGCACTCTGAAGTGGTTTTACTGAAAAGGTATTCATCCCAAGTGATAGTCTGCAAAGATACAGCAGGAAAATGGGAAAGTCTGGGAAGAGGAGGAGTGTTGCAAGCAAATCCTGGCTGCTGGGCAAGACAATCAGTGTAATCCCAGTACCTGGGTGTTCACAGACAGGTCTATGCTGAGGCCCACAGTAACTGGGGAGCCAATCCTGCCCCTGTCCCTTGTGGGGTGAGGTTTGTGGGGACATGCACAGGAGTTGCCATTGCACCCATCCCACAAGGATGCTCAGAGAGGAGAGAGACAGGGAAAAGGGGAGAGAGCAGAAGGAGAAAGGAGGATCTTTTTCACCTGTAGCCGGAGGAAGTCCTGGGGTTTGAAGTCATTTGGGGAGCACCCACACCAGTCGACTATGTGTTTATATTGGCACTTACAGCCCAGCTTCCGGTTCCAGTTGGTCACTCGGAGGTTGTTATCGACTAGGGTCTCACAGGCATGACTGTTCTCCAGGACCGTGTGAAAGAAGGACTGTGCACAGCAGAGAAGGGACACAACACCCAGTGGGGACGGAGCACAGATGGTCAGCAGAGACACCCACACTCACAGAGCAACAAGACAGACCTCGATAAATCCTGAATAGAAACCTATCCATGTTCCCAGCATAAGGCAACAAGTAAGGGACCTGGCTGTGTGCCCACATGGGTCCTTATCTGGCCCAGAACACTGTTTGAACTGGATACAAACATGAGCCTTGCCCTGTCTGCTCCTCTCTCCCCTCTGTGTTTGGACAAAGGGGACGCACAAAGCCGAGCAGAACCAACACCCTTGGCAGCCACTCAGTGTGGGGATGAAATGGGACAGAGATGTTAAGTACAGTGAGAGGGAAACCCACCCCGTGGCCTGCAGCCAGCACCCACCTCGGCTGGCAGGAGGGTGTAGGTGTAGAACTGGCGCAGCTGGGACACGAGCTGGTCCTCTGCATAGACCACGTACTCCACGAAGCTGCGGGTCAGCGAGAACCAGTCAGAGCCCCCATCCACCACGATGCCTTCAGGGATGTGGCGCTCGCCCAACCGCCACATGTGGGAGTCACACTCGTGGAACAACCGGTCCAGGCCCTGCTTCTTGATAAACCTGGGCATGGGGGTGAGGATGAGGGGTTGAGTGTCACCGACTGTGCAGCTACATCCAGAACACCCCACATTTGTCCCAGTTCTGCTCCCAGATCCCTCCTTTTTCTGCTCCTCAGCGCAGCTCTGCCCCTAGCTGGGATTACCTGGCGTTGTCTCGGCCGTGAGACTTGAGGAAGTTTTTGTCTCGGTACTTGGACAGGAACATCACCAGCTCCTCGTTGGTCCTAAGGGGCAAATTAGAAAGCATTAATGGCCACTGGAGTAAAGCAGCCCAGCATCATTCACACTGCAAGAGGCACCAGACACAAGGAACCTAAAGCTGCTTGGTGAGTGCTGACTCAAACCCTTGTTCTGCCATTAAGGAGACACAGAGGTGGCCTCTCTGCTGTCTGGTGCCTCATGTGCGTTCCTCTGCTACACCCAGAACACAGGGAAAGGAGCCTCCAAGACCGGGGCCAGCCTGGCCCTGGAGCATCATCACCACACATGGGTGCAATCTCCAACCCCGTTTTCCCCCACCTCCCTTCCCCTCCCAAGGCATCACGTACCCAATCACCTCCATAGCACTAGCAACGCCCTCACCTCGTGGGGTAGTCAGTGGCGCTCAGGTTGATGAAGAAGTCCCATGGCCACTCGGGCAGTTCCAGCAGGTCCTTCATGCTACGCAGGTACATCTTGAGCAGGCTGGCACCTCCCCAGATGGTCACCATGCGCCAGGGTGTCACACGGATGTTGGAATAGTGCCGGGCCAGCTCCACCGCCTCGCGATGCAGGTAGTTGGAGCGCTGTCAGGGAACACAGCTCATGCTCAAGAGGGCCTTGCCAGCCCCAGGTCAGCCCTTACAGCCCACAGGAACAGCAGGACAAGACTGCTCTGGGCAGCAGGGATAGATCCTGCTTCCCTGGGGTTGCAGAAATAGGGGTGAGAAGGTCACAGCTCCACCAGCGCTAAGGACAAACCCTACTCAGCTACTTGCGCTGCTCATCACCCTGTCCCGATGACTGACCCAGGCACTGTCAGCACCCTCCCTACCCTCACCCTGCCACATACCTTGTCGACGTGGATGTAAAAGAAGTGCTGCTGGTGGTACACAGCTTTGATGAGCCGCTTCAGCTGGCGAATGGCCCTGCCATGCACAACCAGCATGTAGGCGATGCGCACAGGCTTGCTGGGGGGCAGCTGCTGCAGACGGCTCTCATCCCACTGGATGACAGGGCTGACCTTGCCTGTGCGAGAAGGGAGAGGGCTTCAGTCAGCTCCAGCCTTTGCACCCACCACCCCCAGATCCTGATAAATCAGTGAGACATAAGGAGGGGACAGCGTGGAAGAGCTTGGCCTTGGGCAGACCCCATCAGTGCAGCCCAAACTGGCTGCAGTGCTAAGGCACAGGGGCACACGCAGCCCCTTGGCTGCACGAAGACCTCACAGCAGCTTTCCAGTATCTGAAGAGGGCTACAAAGATGCTGGAGAGGGACTCTTCATCAGGGACTGTAGCGACAAGAAGTGATGGGTTTAAAGTTAAACAGGGGAACTTCGGGTTAGATATAAGGTGGAAATTCCTCCCTGTGAGGGCGGTGAGGCACTGGCACAGGGTGCCCAGAGAAGTGGTAAACGCTCCGTCCCTGGCAGTATTCAAGGCAAGGCTGGGCAGAGCCTTGGGTGACATGGTGTAGTGTGAAGTGTCCCTGCCCATGGCAGGGGATTGGAGCTGGATGATCTTAAGGTCCTTTCCAACCCAAACCATTTTAACTACGATTCTATAACTGACACGGATGCATTGGAAAGGGCGGAGCATATCCTTCTGTGTCCCCTCAAAACTGGACGTAGCTGGGCCTGGCTCTGACCTCTGCAGACACTGCAGGTCAGGATGAACAACCCAGTTTAAGGATGCTGGCACAGCTTTGATTGGATTAGAGAGGCAGCAGTAATCTGGGAATCACTGACAGATTGAGGCTGCTGTTTGCCAGGTGGCACAGTGCGGTCACATAAGGAAGGTGGTCCATGTGCCTGACTGGGATACCCCGATGCCCAGGGTGACCGGGAGCATCCCAGCAAGCACTCACCTGAGAGCTGGCAGTGGCGAGGCACAGACTGGGGCATGAGGCTGCCGGCCCGGTGCAGACACACCACGTTGGCGATCTCCTGTTGGCACTGCTTGCTGCTGGCCCTCGCCAGCGCAGAGAGGGCATCTTTGCCCGTGATTTCACACTTGGGGGTGAAGCTGTTCTCGGTGGGCTGGGGAGCTCCTTCCACGCTGCCCGTGTCACCCTGCTGGAACACAGCCAGCTGGGCTTCCCCGCGCAGCTCCGTCAGGTTCCTGCGGCTGGAGGAGTCCGGCGCTCCCGCCAGCCTCCAGCCCAGCTTGTGTCTCGCCGTGACGGCTCTCACCACCTTGGACACCATTGCACCGGGGCTGTCCGGCCGGACCCGCCACCGCCCGTGCTTCCTGCCGGTGCTGCCCCGGCGCCCTGCGGAGCTGTCCGAGTCCTTGGAGCCGTCGCTGCTCTCGGGAAAGCCGGCCTTCTTCTGCCGCTCCTGTTGTGGGTGGGTGTGGAGGAGAGGGCAGAGCGTTAAGTCAGGCCTGCATCCCTGTTCAATGCGCTCAGTCCTCATGGAGCTCACTGCTGTAACATGGTAGGCACTCCGGGAGCAGCCACAGTGCAGCAAAGGACACAGCACTGCCCGTCTGCCCCCTAAATCCCCACAGCTCCCTGCATGCTCCTATGTTCCCCTAAAGCCAGTAAAGGAAGACCTCGATTTGCAGACCCCATCATCACCGCACAGAGCGGGTTTTGCTCTTTGCAAGACTAAAAGGCCAAGGTCAGTTATGTGTGCATCAGTCATCCTCCAAGGTCCTGCGTAGGCAGGGGAGATAGGCACAGGGCTATTCCGGCTGGTTATTTTACCAGAAGGTTAATGGATCAGCTCTTCCCTACCATGACCACACTGTAAGTCAATGCCCAGCACATCCATGTGGGAGCTGGGGTCTCAGGCAGCTGTGCTCTCTGGGACTAAAATCACTGAATGAGGCCCTGCCCCTGCTCCCTTCCCTGGGCCCCGGCTCCGCACTGGGCTGGAGCAGGCCTGCGCTCACCAGCTACTCCAGGAATCCCTTTCACAATCCCTCCCGCCGAGCCAAGCGGATGTGCACAGGGAGCGGTTAATTACACTTCATTACCTCTGCCAGGCTGGAAGCGACTCAGCCCTGGGGCGAGGAGAGTTGGGAAGTTCGGATGCCGGTGAGAGCCACGCTCCTGGGAAAGAACTTACCCAGGGAGCAGTGCTCGGAGGGATGAGGGACGGTGCTGTGTGTCCCCAGCCGAAGGCAGCAAAGCAGCCTCTGCTCCAGCCAGGCCTCCCAGCACTATCCCACAACCCAGGCTCTGTGCCAGGCACCACAGGAGGCAGTGAGGCACACTGCAGGCTATTCCCGGGCAGCAGCATCCACTGATGATGGGCAGATGCCTCACAAGGACAGCAGGACCAAATTAGCCCCCTGCACAAGTACCACTGTGGAAGCTGCTGGGAAGGTCACAGCCAGGAGAAACCATGCCATGCAAAGGCTGTAAAGCATCTGGTGAGATCTGCCTGCTCCGCAGTGCCTGCAGTGCCCATGTTGTGGCGCAGAGCCCACAAACCATGGTGAGGAAGAGGCAAGACATCGCTTAACTCCCAAGGGGCTGTTGTCAGCGAGGATCAGCCCCTTGCACCCAGACAGGAAACACAGGCAGCTGAGACAGGCTGAACTGCTCATCAGTAACCACCAGGCCCATCTGTTCAACAGTTATAAACCTGTTTTCCGCACTGAGCACTGCAGGAGCAGGGAGTCGGGAGGCAACAAGCGAGGAGCAGCTCTCTTCCATAGGCTAAGCCCTGTTCCTGCAAGAAGAGACTCACTGATCCCACTTCCACCCTCCACTTCCCAACATGCCTGGCTCTGGGCACAGCCCCCATGCAATGCCCATCCTCAGTTACAGTCCTTCCTGCTCATCCCCTTGGAACGAGCCCTGTTCCTGGCTCAGGAGCAAGCCTATTGTTAGAAGCATCTCCAGCCTCTTCGGAGCTGCCAGCTAAAGAACTCAATGGTTTCTAATTACTGCACCACAGGAGCTCCATCCACCCCAGCCTGGCAGAGAAGGGCTCTGGCCATGTTACTCTGCTGTATTTAAGGCTTGTGTGTTGTTGTTTAAGTGAGGCTCCCTGTTACCCTCCTCCTGACAGGCACAGATGACTCCGGGCACCATGCAGAGGTCACTTCTCCTGTCCTGCCTCTCCCAGTGTGACACTGCCATCCCCACAGACCTGTGTGTCAGGCACCTACCTGCACCCCAGCCCCAGTGCAGATCTGACTGCACCGATATCTCCAAGCTCTGCCATTGTAAGGAGCAGCACTGACAGCATCTGGTGTCCTGCAGGATTCCCCCTCTGGTCAGTTGATTCTAGTGCCTGTCACATACAAGCACACATCAGGCAAAATTGGCATCAAAGCGTGCCAAAGTCACCAGAGGAACGTGGACACTTGATTGCTACTTGCAGCAGCAGAGCCTTAAACCTCACAATTAAAACAGCTGACACAGCCCCCTAAAACCAAGCATTTTTGGGGGGAATAATAAAAATCAAGGAATGTCAGCAAAGCTGCTTCATAGGAAGCTTCTCTGGTGGCCACAGCACGTGGAGGACACCAGCACACAACCTCCAGAGAGAACAGGGGGCAAAGTGGGTAAGGAGATACAACGGAGCTGAAACACTTCTCCCAAGTGACGGATGCTCTCCTCCACCTATAAGGACACTCACATTCCTGGTGCCAGCTCCACTGTGGACCAAGCAGTTCAGGAAGCTCATAGGCTCACTCGGGAGCTGTCAATGTCACACTGACATAAGATCACTCTGGTCCCTCAGGCACCCACATTTGTGTGCAGGCAGGCTTGGGCTGTCTGCAGCAGGGATGCTGTTAGCTAAGGGCTAGGGAATTTCCTCTCCCATCAGTCAAGCTCGTTTGGCTTCCTGGAGGTAGGAAACTCTGTGTTGGTGGACAGAAACTGATCCAGTTTGTGCTGGTCTGCACACCATAAAGCATCTGCGTGGTAAATAAAGGGAGCCTGCAGGATCCTGAAATGGGGCTTGGAAAGAGCAGTGATGTGACCCAAGCAGCACGGCCTTCTCAAGGAGGGCTCTGATGTGGCTGAAGCCCACTGCTGGTGTGAGATGGGTTCACAACCTGCTCTGGTGAAGAGCAAAGAACCTGACTCAGACACTGCTCACACCAGGGAGCCACCAGGACTGGAGCCTGCCAAGGAGGGGATGCTCTTCTCTCCCCTGTGAAGGGAAAAAAGGAAAGCAGACAAGATCCAAGCAGGACAGAGGAAGGGGCTGTCACCAGCAGAGATCAGAGCAGCCCTTTAGGGACCACCTCCCAGGGCTGCAGCACAGCTGGGCTGGAGGAGAAGGTGAACTCACCCAACACCAGGTGTCCCACGGTGTTTGCAGGACTCAAGTCTCCCTTTCAATCTCTATAGCAAGTCACAGCCCATTGATAGTAGATCAATGGGATAAACAAGTTTAAAGCTGCGTCAATTAGTGGGAAGAAGACATTTATGCCTTCTCCAGAGACTCTTGCCCATTCCCAAGCCCGGGGATTAGTGCTGCTGGTGGTGAACCATCCCCTCTCCAGGTGATAGGATCCAGGGCCAAACCTGTCAACTGTCCAGCTCAGCTCTGGGAAGAGACATAAGGAAACCAGGCAAGGACCGAGGCAGAATGAACTAACCCAGGAGGAGTTGGTTGTGTCCCTCCCTGCGCAGGGCAGGAGCAGGGAAAAGCAGAGAAGCAGTTCAGGACAGAGCAGAGGAAGCCGGGACTGGATTTGATCAAGGTCACCGGAGAGGGGACGCCAGGCACTCCTGCAGCCAGATCAGCCTGTTCTCAGGCTCCCAGTGCCTCCACACTGCAGGCAACACAGTGACCCTTCTCCCTCATGCATTTATTCCCTGGTTCTGTTTTGGTGGTGAGCATATGGCAGCATATGAGGGTGCTCACACCACTCCAAATGCCCTGGGGCTGGGAATTTATCTGCAGGGTGAGTGCTTGTCTTAGAGACCTTCTCCCCACAAGGGGCTGCTCAGTTCCTCTTCTCACCGACAACTTCCTAGTCCTATGGAAAGAGCTGTGGGGTCACCCTCCACACCACCGAGGCACCCCACAGCGGGGAGGACAAGCTCCCTGCACACCCCAGAGATCCCCACTTCATGGCACTAGCACAGCTCAGCCCATGCCTGCTCCTTCACAGCCCCAAGCTCACCTCAAACCTGGCTTCACCATCACCTTGTAGGCAGCTTTTAAAGAGTCTCTACAGCGCCTGAAACATGAGGGTCCTGCCCAAGATGAGGGAATGTGGTGCCACACAGACATTCACCAAAGAGGCCCATACAGGGATGCTCAGCCCTTGGAGAAACCTGCTCCAGCCACTGGTCCATGCAGATGCAGGGGGTCTGGACGTGGTCCAGCAGCTCACAACAAATAAATGAATCCAAATAAGCAACCCAGAAGTCAAGAGCTTTGAAGGTTGCAGCAGCGTGCTCTGCATCCTCCTTAATGCCTGCTCCGTGTCTGACCTTGGGCAAACACCTTCACCAGCCCATCCTCAGTGTGCCCATGCATAAGAGGTGATGCCTGTTGCCTTAGCAGAGTTCTGGTACAAAGACATCAAATGACAGCCAAAGGCCCTCATACCCTAGCACTCCAGAGGGATGATTCCCGACTGGACCAGCTAAACAGGAGCTGCCACAAACTTCCCAAGCTGCTGCACACAGCTCTCTGAATTAATGTGTTTCCATATTTTCCAGCTTAGATATCATGGACCCCAGCTTCCTGCAGCATCTCCCACCCCATGGAGAAGCACAGGACCTCGCTGAGCCTCCCACCCCACACCAGACCCCAACCTGGACCACAGGATCCCTTCTCTGGTGCCATGATGACCCCGCACTGCTGCACAGAGCCTCTCACAGGCAGCATCCCACTGCCCACCCCGTGCTTGGGGACTGCGGGACCCCCATTCACCCCCACCGACCCGCCTGGGGACAGGGTCTTGCCAGCCCCACTGTGACACCCCAGGGGGACATTACACCCCGTTTGTGTCCCCTCTGTGCTGCACAGCAAGGGGACACGTCAGTCCCCTCTTCCTTAGGCACCGAGTGCGTCCGCCCCCCCCAAGAGCCCCATCCCAGCACGCACCATCCTCCCCCGACCCCCCACCCCCAGTACCCACCTCCGGCCCCGCCATCACCGCGGTACCCCCCTCCTCCTCATCCTCATCCCCGTCCCCGCCGCCAGGCCCCGGTCCGGCCTCCCCCCGCCCCGCCTCTCGGCGCACCTCTCCCGGTCC
>JASSUY010034394.1:1888-19468 GCA_032466535.1 Forpus xanthops
CAAGATGCACTGGACTGAGCTAGAGTGGATGTACTTCTGGAAACACTGGCTGGTCTTGTTTTAGCTCCAGTGCTGTAGGGAGGGGTAACCTCTAAATGCTTGTAAAAGGGTTTATTCTCAGGAAAAAGACGTCATTCCTAAGAAAATTAAGTCATGCTATGGAAAGGCTTGGATGTCTAGAAGAACCCTGGGACTCTGGGCCTGTGTCAGATTTGTACCAGTAATCCTCTCCCACAGGATATACTGAAGAATTCCTGAGCTTTTTTGGGTGCTTATTGTCTATCACTTTATATATAACAGCAGCAGGCACTGGTTTGTCAGTGCTGCTGTTGTGCCTATTCAGGACTTAGAAGTTCCCTGGATGACTTCCAAACAAAACCATTCTGACCTATGCCATTCACAGAGGTGAATCCCCAATGCTGCACTTGCAGTTTGTATTTTGTTACCGAGATTTCATTAGGTTACAAACGTTACCTAAAATTGCCTAAATAATTATCTTTCCTTCATGGTGATATCAGACTTTGAAATTACTGAAGTTGCATAAAATGCTTCCTACCAGTTGTTACTGTTTTCATCTCTATAGCTGATACTATTGGTTGCACAAGCCCCGCACCACCACAGTGCATCCCTTATCTCCAGTGAATAACCAACTTGCAGTGGATGGCAAGGAATACTTTGAGGCAAAAGTGTTCAGAGTAACCCTAGAGCCTGTGTTATGGGGCTCTAGACCCAGTTTGGCCAGATACTGGTCTGCTTTCCTCTGTAACCAAACTCCAGAAAGCAGGTAGCCTGAGAAGCTGGCTGGCCCAAGATCTCCTAGGTTCGGTCCAACACATAATATTGCAGCTGCTTTGGAGCTAGGAATTCTAGCAGCTCTCATAGAGGTGGTTTTAAAATACACATTTTTGTGTTTCTAGATACAACTATAATGTGTAATGAAACAAACAAACAAACCCCAACCAAAACCCAAACTAATCTTGAGTAATGAGAAACTCAATTTTACTTTAAGTGATTGTTTCCATGTATCAAAATACCAAAACTTTTGGAAACTTGAAAGTCTGATTTCAGGCAGGGTCCACATACCTGCACAGGAGACTCTGGATCAGTGTCTGTCAGTTCCAGGTAGGGAAGCAACCTCTCCAGCAGCTACTGCCAAACACCAGCTATCCTGTTGTCCCAGCAGGATAAAAATGTGCAGCCTGAGAGTTGGCACATACTTCCAAGAGCACTGAGCTGTGCCTCACTCTCTCAAACAGTGAATAACTCAATCTTTTTAATTACAGCGAACAGAACAAGATTTTACCTATGGCTATGTGCAAATTAGGACTGACAGCACTTGCCTGGGCACTGAGTCTGATCCCTCCTTGTTAAAAAGCAAGTACGTGGCCTCCCTCAGGACTTGATGAAGCTATATGTGGAATTCATGGTACTTCTCCTGCCCTGTAGTTCTTTGGGCTTATTATAAAACCTTTGAATCTTCTTTGATTTTTTTCATTAAATTATATTTATTTGTTCCTATGTGAAGGCTGCCCTTTTGGTAGCATTTATTCCCTGATGTATTTATAGGCAGCAATTCTATCCCTTCTTAAACTGTGTTTTGAAAGGTTAGACAGAAGTCCAAAAGAGCTTAGCTTGTCAGAAAATAAATATCCCTTCTTCTTCTGATGGCATTAACCCTCTGCACCTCTTCAAGATTTAGTTAATCTTTCCTGAATGTACACACTCTGAATCATACACTAAACCTATACAGAAAATACTTCTCCTGCTGCTACATATGAAACTGCTCATAATAAGCACAAAACCAGATGGTATTCCTGCTCTTCTTCATTTTCCTACAGTGGTTTATACCAGGAGCTGATATTTGCAGCTTGTTGGCACTCAGAAATACAAGGTTTTATGCTGCTATAGACAGCCTGCACAGCCCTGCTGCAATAGCTTGATTTTCAACTGCAAAACCACAGTTCTCAGCTTCATGTCACTGGCAAATTCTTTTAAAGGTCCCTGATGACAACATTTATGAAAACAGGTCCTAAGAACCACTTCGGTGGGTTTCAGTAATATCTTTACCATGCACTACCCCTTTTCTTGAGATGATGTGTATTATTTTTCCCTCTGTCATTGAATCTTTACAGCCCTTCTTATCCTTTAGTTAATATTCACACCTGAAATTACTTTAAATAATGTATTGAAATCCTGGCAAAGTAACCCTGAACACTCCCTTTGTCAAGAGATATACTATATCAGGTTGGTACGAAATCGCTGTAGGAAATACGTATTCCATTTTATCCTTCTTCCGGCTTACTCTATAACGTTCCTTCTCCTAAAGATATCCAGACCCCTTTTCTCTGCTAAAAGTGAGGTACATTTATCAGTCTCTCATGTGAACCACCGTCAGCTGGACACTAGACCTGAAAACTGGTTGTTGCTTCTTTCGGCTCCTGGGTTGTGAGCTCCAAGTCTTTGGGATACCTTGATATCTGCACTTTATTTCTGGATGGGATGGCCTCTCCTTACACTTGGTTTTTGTTGGGTTTTCTGCTTCTGTTCTGTGGCTAGCAACATGGAGGAAGATACTTGTTCAGACTCACACCTTAATTTTTAATCATTCTCTCATTTTTAATGATTTTATCATTTTAATCCCCTCTGTTTTGATCCCAGTATCCTTCAGATTCTACTAAAGACCTTTTGTGGAGTATTAGAGCTTCTTTTGCAGGGTGCCAACTGGGAACGATTCCCACGCTTTTCCATGTGAATCTTCACCTCCAAGCCACACCACTCTTTGCTGATTGACCACTTTTACTGCTAGCAGATCCTTTATTCATTCTTGTCATCATTCACCATAGTTATGCAACCATAGCTAAAATAGCAAGGGCTGGTGTTTTAAGATATTTATACATTATTCAGGATTCAAGTTTCAGATGGCTTCTGCGCCGAGTGAACAAAAAATTCCATGCCACTCTTTATTCCATGCCAAGTCCTCGTGCTTCTCAATCCAGGTGACTTCATTAACTGGTTTCCATAATTTATTTCTCTTACTGCTGTCCTTGAAATTAAGAATCACGACTGTAAAAGGTTGTAACCTTATACTTTGTATAATTAAACTTTTTCAGTCAATATAAGGTTATTTTCTGTAATCAGCTTGTGTACAATGATTTCCCCACATCCAAGAAACAATGTTAATGACCATCAACTCGGGCTATTTCCCAGGATGTTTAAATTGAGCAAGCAGCGGCTGGTGCAACTCTCAGCAGCCGCTAACAAACTTAACTGTGTTATTGGAAATAACCAAGCTTCTCCCCCGTCCATTGCTGCAGTGTGAACTTGCATTAGAGAAAGAGAAACAATGAATAAGAAATGGGTTGAGGATCATGTCTGTAATTTACAGAAAGTTGTGAAATGCTTCCTGGTAAACATTTCCCCAGAACTGCAAGCTTCATACCCCTGGAAACCAAGCACATTTCACTACTCAGAAGATAGTTGGTACTGGTTAGAGCTACTCAGACAGATAACTGGTATCAGGAGTGACTACGTGGCGTCCTGTGTGGTGACTTTTCTTCCTTAAAAGCTTCTCCAAAAAAGGAGATAGAGTCACAAAGCTTCTGTTGGGGCTATAAGACCACAAGCTGTCTATCATTCATGGGACAGCAAGTTAAAAATAACATCTCTGTATTCCTGTGACAATGACCTAAAGCAATTAAAACATAATAGAAAGTACCTGGGATGGAGGTAGGATTCCCCCATGGCAGAACAAACAGAGGAGTTCGTGCTTGGAGGCTTAGAGCTGTGAAAAGGCTCAGCAGGCCATTCTGCCTGGCTATGCATCACCTTCCCCAGCCATCCGTGGCACCAAGCCCAGCAGCTTGTACATGATTCAATCTGCGCTTCTGAGAAAACACATGGTTTGTTCAGAAACCTCCAAACGACGGAGCTCCAAAAACTTTGGGGACTTGGGGTTTCTCTTAGGAATCTTCTCCAATGGATGCCAAGATGACACACTTCGTATCCGTTTTTCATTAAGCTGGCCATACTGTGCTGCTGGTTCTCATTCTGCAGTGCTGCTGGTCCGGGATTCAGAGCAGCAGCAGTAGTTTCCTACATCCTACTGGAAGAACCTCTTAATATTCACCTTGATAAACTGATCCAATTAGGCCCTTTAAATTCCTCTCTGGAGGGCACTTTCCCAGCCTTAAGCTGCCTGTAACTTTTTCCTGTGCCCTGTCCAATTTTCCATCAAAGTTAAATCAAAGATGTGGGTGCCAGAACAGGACCCTTTACGTCAGTCACAGCCTCACCAAAACTGCTCATGGAGGAAGAATCTCTTCCCTGTTCCCACTTACTCGTTCAAGATCCTTGTCTGGAAATGCATTATTAGCTCCTCCTGGCACAGCATCCTAGTATGAATTCATACCACTCAGCCCATAGGACTCATGACCATTTTCCAGCACATGGATTTCTAGGAAAAAACTTAATTTCCTAATCCTGCCCTGCTTTCAGGACACATGTATGGCTTTCGTGGACCGTGATTTCAAATAGATCCAGGCCACTCAGGCCTCACACTAAAACCTCACTCTACCAACCTTTGAGCTCAGCTGAGATTTTTCTGAAGGGTATTAACCTCCAAAACAGAGATTACCCCCACCTAGACCCAGCCCCTGCAGGAATCCTGAGAGCAAGGCAGAGTGTTCACAAGGAGGGGAACTGTTCAGTTGTCAAACACCTCCAGAAGCTGAGCTCTGGAGCTCAGATGTCTTGAGCATCTCTGGTGCCGCCTGTGTGGAAGCCAGTGGACAGAAAACAGGAAGTCTCTTTAACACGTAGCAAGGCAGGGTACTGCAGGGTCAAGGGAGATCCAGTGCACTCTTTTATCTCTGTTCTTAATCATCACAATTTTCAGATAGATGTGAGCTGGCAAAATGGGCTGAAGGAAAGGAAGTCAGATTCACAAATGACGCTCACAGAGTTGTGACACTGGAGGAGAGAGCCAAGAGCATGGTCAGAAAGCTGCACAGAGATCATGAGGCTCGATCATATGCTGAACAGGCTTACCCAAGGCAATAGTGCATCCCAGCACAGTTCTTGCCTCCTGGGGTACTCATCTCCATTCTGCCAGCACACATCCTCCCCTTGCCTTGATGCAGCTGCAGACACACAGCCACAGGCTGAAGGCTGCATCTTTTACTGAAAGGCTCTGGTCAGATGCAGAGAGATGCAGAACATGAATAAAGGAGGTTTTACTCATGGCTGCCTGGCTTAGTTGCCTTATAAAAAGTTAATGCGTCTGAAGTCCCATCAGCACATGCCTTGATCTCCTGCAGCCCGTGCCCTCCTGCATGCAGCAGCAAGCAGCAGAGAGATGGAGATCTCAAAAGGGATTTGCAGGCAGAGCTCTCACTGCCATGCCTCCCTGCAATGCAATGGCTCCTGAATGAAGCCCACAGCCATGACTGCTGCTTAATAGTGCAAACATGAAAGAGCTATTGATCAAACCAGCCGAAAGGCTCTGCCCAGCACAGTGGAGCTGCTGGGGTACAGTGTGCCTCCCATCACAGGGTGTGAAACCTTGCTCATGTTGCTGTATGCAGGGGTGAAGAGAACTGGGAGGTGGACCCACTCACCACAATCACAAAGCATTGTTTTCTGCTGCGCAGCACAGTGTGGGCTCCATGTGTCTGCCCTGAACATCCGTGGCTGGTGTCCATGCACACATGAGCTGGAAACAAATACTGCTGTGTGACAAATGCAGCTGCAAGAGGCATCTAATTTATTAGAATAGAAGCAGCATAGCCAAAACATGGCTTCTTGGGCTGAAAGATCCGCTGTCCTGCCTCGCAAACACCATACCACTGCTTACCTCCTCTTTAGGGAGTTCAAGACCCCGCAGACCCCAGGCCAGACCTGGCCACAGCTCTGTGACAGCCTTACACCACCACGGAAGGTTCCCAGATATTTCTGTTTTCTCTGTTTTCTGTCTGCTGCTAACTGCTGGCATAAGGCAGTGCTTCGCCTCTTACCCAAAGTGATGCAGCTCTTTAGGAAACAGGAGAGCCCAGAGAGCTTGGACCAGAGGGGCCTGTGCAAAGCATCCCCCCCAAGACTGAAGGCTGAAGCTTACTTCTGCGGGGACAGCCCAGCACCTCCAGGGTGAAGCCCTTGGAGAGCCGTCAGGACTGCACAACCAGCCCCTGTCTGCATCAGCTGCATGACACTGGGGCACTGTTTTAATTTAAAATGGATTAGGCTTTGTTTTCTTTTTAGCACAATAACATTGCACGCATTGTTGGGCGATAAACCCACAGATAACTGTGCCAGCGGGGTATTGGGGTGGACGTGATCAGCAGCACAGTATGAGCTCAGATGGCGAAGAGCAGAGTGGGGGAAGCCTATAGAAATGTGTGCAAGGGGAGCCCCTTGCACAACCTCCAAATGGCTCCTTCCTGAGCAAGGGTGGACCTGGGGCTGCTCAGAACTGGGAGCACAGCTTGAGCAGGACACGGGGTGCAAGGCAGCAGGGATGTGTGTGAGCCAGCTATGCCTTGCGTCACTCCAACTCACAGCCATGCGATGGCGATGGCACTGAGGACACTGAGCAGAGGAGGTGAGGATGTCCCAGTTCACCACACCGTGTATTAGTAAATCACTGTTTTTCCCAAGCTGGTTCTGCCTCTCCCCGCCCGCCCTCCTCCTGGTTTTCCTGAGCTTAATCTGCATTTAGTGCTGGCATACAAGGGAAGCATTGCCTGAACAAGGTGTTCTGGCAAAATCATATTGTTTCCCAGGATTCTTGGCAGGACCTGGGTATCACATGCACCAGGTTCCTTCGCTACCCTAATCTGTGCCTTTCTGGCTGGCCGCAGCGCAAGGCAGAAGGGATGTTTTTCAGCAGCGCTGACCCTGAGCTGCAGGAAGGACTCACAATGCTCAAGGGCTTTGAGGGGTCCCAGAGCCACACAGCTCAGTTTGGGAACACCTGTGTATACCTCTGTAACTGCAGTGTTAGGGACCAGCCATTATTTCTGCCTCCTGCAGAATCAAAGGACTCCCTAAGGAATCCTCCTACAGCTCCATTAGCTCACCAAACCAGTGTTACCAACCAAGCGGGCCCTTACAGAACTCTGACCCAGTTGTGCTTGGATCTCCTTTACGGTCACGTTGACTCCTGGCACATGTGCTGCCTGAGGAAGCTGGTGCTGCCAGCAAAATGCAGCCGGAGTGCTCCCAGGATGCTCACACAGCAGCTGGGAGTGTGACCCCGTACAGCTCTCTGTACAGTGTTCTGCTACTTTCTTACCTGGAACCCTTTGTAACCTCTCATGGCTTTTTGAGCATCAGATTTGCTGCAGATTCCTTGCTTCAAACACTAACAGAAGGCTCCGGGCTCCCCTGGGATACTTGGTCACTGCCAGAGGGACCGCATCTCCATGTAGGCAAGGACTGCAGGAGCTCCTGTGGACGTGGCGCAGGTTGGGGCTCAGAGCATGCTGCAACACACTGCGGCTAGCATAACCAATCATGCTGCCCCAGGCAGGAATGCTGGATAAGGGAATCAGGGATGGCATGAGAAAGCCCACAGCCCCACAATACACCAGTGTCCATGTGCCCTGACCTGCCGGGAAAGTGAGAAAGCACAGACGGGCAGGTCTGTGCAGGCACAGTAGCAGTGTGCTCCCTTGGGAAAGAGATGCCTGGTGGTACCGGCAGCCAGCCTCAGGTGGTAGAACATGACCTGGGAGCAGAAGTAGGGCAGATGCTCTGCATAGGGCAGGTAGGAACAACTGGTTCCCATGCTGCTCAAGTGATGCCAGGACATCGAGGGAGGACTGTTCCTGAGTCGGGAGGTGGCCCAGGGCACTTGGCATAGGCTGCTGGCACCTCTGAAGCCTCGAGTGCACTATGAGCTGGCATTGGCCACCCCTCTGCAGCACAGACAACAGGCACTCTGGGAGAAGGCCTTGCAGACAATGACTGCGTGAAAGCCTTCACCTGGACCATCAGAGAGCTCTGGGCAAGTGATCCTGCGATCTTTTACGGGCTTAATATCCCATGAATTGCCTTTCCTGGTGGCAATTTAAACAGACCTTCTTGTTATGCAGAGACTCTTCTTTAACAGGTATAATTACAGCAGGAATGTAGAGAGTACAGTTTTAATTCAAACAGATGCTGGTAATTCCCTCCTCCCACAATCCGTCTTCCAGCATTTTATTTGTCTGACACATCAGATCCCATTTTTCTAGAGGGGAAAAGAGTTAGCAAAACACTTAGCAACAACAAATTAAGTGTTATTAAGTCAGGCAATCATGGAGCTGAGATGGTTTATCAAGCTCCTCAATGCTGCTTCCAGCGGTTGTTGCTGGTGCACATTATATGCATCCAAGACTCAAAAGCAGTGAAGATCCTTTTGCATTTGATCTCAACTGCTCGACTGATATTATCCCTTCCAAGAAGCTCCAGACCTTTCAGCTCCTACAGAATGGAAGAGACAGGGCTGTGCCAGGCCAAAGCTCGTGCTGCAAGGTCAAATCTAAAGATTCCCCAGCTGCCAAAGAAAACCCCTCTGCAAACAGCAGATATTCTCTCCTTTCCTCCTCAAGCCCAAACAGATCAACTAGCTCCTTTGGCAGCAATCCCTGCAGAGGGGGATGCAGTTTACACAAAGGAGGCAGAGGAAGAGCAAGGGGACTGTTTTGGAGTGGGAAGAGGCTGGGAGGGACTCATTCAAGCGCTAATCACTTGTGCACACAGGATAACAAACCAGTTACACAGTGGAAAGGCAAAACTGAACAAAGATGCTAATCACTGAAACTTAGAACACAGAACTGCTTTACATACATACGTATGCCTATGAGAAGAGGAAGCAGGAAAGCTCTGTTAAACACATCACACGGGTTTGGCCAGTGTGTTAAGTGTTTGGGCGTTGAGTACAAAACCTGGATAACTGCAAAGTCATCTGCATTTGCTGCAGAGAAACCTAGAACATTTATTGTTAAACTGCACACGGGTCTCTTTCCCAGGCTGTATTCTACGTGGAGCACAAAAATCCATCAGAGAAAAGCTGCAGTTCACAAACCCATCAGCACAACGAGGAGATTCCACCCCAGAGCCGGGACTTCCATGTCCCCTGTGAGCCTGATGGAGTTGACGTCTTGCTCTGCTGCCCAGTGCCAGGCTAATTCCAGGGAGAGCCCCACTGAGCGTGCAGCCCAGGGCAGACCCATCGCCGGCCTCTCGCTCTGGCTGCAGCAGCACCACGAGGGGATAACAGGATCAAAAGAGCAGTAACGAGCTCTGGGAACTTCCCAGACAAATGTGTTCTTTACTGAATCCCAAATGAGCCACTGAAGGGGGCATTAGTGCTGTCACATGGAGCACATGATCTTGGAATTCATTAAGCCTTTGATGCAGTGTTAGCACTGACGTTCCCTGTCCCAGCCGTTAGCCATCTGGATGACAAGAGGCCAAGTTTCCTAACACCCCAGAACTGGAGGAATGGCCTGTGTTTGCAGCAGGAGCTACAGAGCTGGAGCATGTGTGCCCCAGACAGGCTGATAGCACTGGTCATCATTGAAAATGGCACATCTTCTTGGAGCCCTTGGTACAAACATGCTATTCCCCAGATCCTACGAGGCTTCTTCAGAGAAATCAGATGCTTCCAGAGAAGCTTCCTTTCTTCTTTATCTGAGACAGGTTACAAAGGAATGGAAAATTTAGTTATGGAGAAGTGAACTAGCACTGGAAGCCCTGCATTTAGTTACAAAGAACCAGAATAGAAGTAACTCAAGTTGGATGAAACCAGAACAGATCTGCAAATGAAAAGCAAATGTTGCTGAATGTTATTGGCTATGGCACAGGGTCATGTTTTGCAGCACTATCTTAAATACAAAGTCCCCTCTGAAGTTCCAACTCTCCCTTGTTTGAGGAGAGTTTGTAGATTAACTGTGCTGTGGATATGAAGACACAGAGGTGGCTCCATCCATAGCCAAGACATAGTGAGCATCTATAGATTGCTTTTCAGACTAGAAAAAGCTCAGCCGCTTCTTCACAAGAGAATTAAGTATCTGTGTAATTCCATCCCAAAACTGAGAATCGTGTACCAAGATTCCTGTGCAGCAGTGTGCCCCATGCTCCTATCTAACACAAGCAGCATGGTGCAGAGCTGTTTTGGAGCTGGAGCAGCAACCATGCTAACACCTACACCCCCAGCTTCAGCATCAGGAAACACAGTGAACACAGGAAAAACCTTGTGTTAGGCACAGTGACCATGCTGATCCAGGTTGGCTTCTGCAGAAGCTTTTCTGTGTCCTTGTGCTGGCAAATACCTGCCGTTACCTAACCCACTGTGACTGCAGTCTGCTCCCTTCACTCCCCATTTGGGATAAGGGGACCTACAAGGATGCTGGAGAGGGATTTTTCATCAGGGGCTGTGGTGACAGGACAAGGGGCGATGGGTTTAAACTTAAACGGGAGATTTAGGTTGGATATAAAGAAAAAGCTGTTTGCTGAGAGGGTGCTGAGGCACTGGAATGGGATGCCCAAGGAAGCTGTGGCTGCTCCATCTCTGGCAGTACTCAAGGCCAGGCTGAACATGGCTTGGAGCAATGCTGTCTAGTGTGAGGCAACCCTGACCAAGGCAGGGGGCTGGAACTGGGTAATCTTTAGGTCCTTTCCAACACAAACCATTCTATGATTCTATGATAACACTGAACTTGTAAGCATACAAATAAACAAGTTATCTCTTACAGCCTGTTTCTAACTGGGACCTGCATGGAGCTGTGGCCTCAGTTCCTCCAGGTTGCCCTTGGGCTGTGCAGAGCTCTCACAGTACCTTCCACTTGCCCCCTGCTCTCCTCCCAGCACAGCGTATGCAGCGGAGTTAGGCCGGCATAGCTCCAGATCGGCAGGCCCTTTCCTGTGGTTGCTGTCGTTCCAGCTCAGACAATATTTGGGTGAGATGATGCCTTTGGCAGACACTCAGGAGCTGAGTGATGCCCACTACACCAACTGCAGCAGTGCTCAGCTGCTGGCAGACACATCCGAGGCACAAAAGCAGCAGGAAAAACCCTTTGCATGTCTCTCCCAGGTCTCCTGACACTATGAAGTGGGTTTTCTTCCTATTTTTCCAACATCCTAATTTGCCAAATGTTTTCGCTTGACTGGAAGCCAAGCACAGCTTTGGGAACACAATCTGTGGTGCACTGGGGCTTCCCTTGTCTATTAACTGCCAAGGATCGGTGATGCTAAGAGCTGTCCCCAGATGCGGCAAGCTTGATGCACAGACAAAACACAATCTGAAAACCCTCCAGATCAGCTGCAAGCACCAGAAACCACGTGCTTCTTTCAGGGCCCTGCTGTAAACATGCCCCTGTAGTCAGCAGCATCCCAAACCACAATGAAAGTGGGGTCAGTAACTGCCCAGTCTAATTCAAGCGTGTATGAACTGCCAAAGGGACTAAAGAGCAGCCATAACTTTGCTGCTGGACTCAGGTCCATGCTACTGCTTTGGGCTTTAATCCTGCATCTCCCTTTGATGTTTCAGGTCTCAACCTGCTCCAAAGATGCTCTAAAGGAGCTCAAAGTGAAACTGCTAAAATCTTACATGGTGTGAAACCTCGCATGTACTGTAAGACGTAGGAGGGTGGCTATTAGTACATGATTTCCTAGTGGGTTTCCAGGGAACTCCAGATTCTGAAGAACCAAATTAACATGCAAAGAGATAAGTGAGATATACTGGAAAAGATGAGGTGCCCTCTGTCATATCTCACAAACCCCTGCAATTCTCTGACAGAGAGCAAAGGAAATACATTAAATGGAAAACCATAACAAGTCGGTTAGAATACTAGGGTGGAAAGCAAAAAGAAACCCAAACAACCAAACCAAACAACCCAAACCCAAACAACCTCAAAACAAAACCCTGTTTTCACAGTGGAAGCTCGCCATAGGGTGAACAGGTAACAGAAGTGTGAAAGACCATTCAGAGAAGATAGGGGCCCTGCCAGAAAAGGGAATGCGTAATTCAAACTAGCAAGGAACAAAGGGAAATTCCCATGCTGCAACCTCCTTCAGCAGGGAGGAATGAGGCAACCTGCTTCAAGTGACAGGGTCAACAGAGGATGTTTCAAAACAGATTTATAACACAGACAGTGACATTAAACTGGCATTTATCCAAGTGCTCTGGAGGAACCCCAGCACAGACCTTACAGCTGAAATGAAACCTGTTGCTTAATTCAGCCTGAAAAGAGAGTTATGACAGGAGGTGAATGAGATGCCAGGGTTTGGCTTTTGTAAAGGTGAATCCAGGGATGTATAGCTTCTGAATCTGAGTTTTACGCGGGGAATTAGAAATAACACCCTGAGGGCATGTAGAGTAATGGGATTAAAAGGGAAGAAATTAGTGTAGCAGGAGGAATTTATGTCTCACTTCTTAAAGGAGTGAGGAATCCCATTTTGTGAATGTTCCTGGATAAATGGATGTACTTGGATACCTAAAACACTTTCAGCAAGGTGCCACACCAAACATCCCTAATTGCCCTTCTGGATAACACGCTTATTGCCATGGTCAGTAACAATGCAGAAGATTGCAAATGGACTATGGTTGGAGAGGCTGAGGTATGCAGCATAGTGAAAGCGAGCACTCACTGCAGAGTTCAAGAAAGATCTCACAGCTGGATGATAAAATGACAAAGTAAAGTCAGTGTTGGCAGATGTAATATACATGGAGAAGCTCTATCTGTACAAAGAGAGAGTTCAGAAAAGTTATCCCCATTTAGGGAAGTGGCCTGGGGGTTGACTTTGTGATTTCTGCCTTCTCTCTCAGAAGAGACACAGTGGTGTTAAGAAGAAGTAGAAAAGGGGAAAAGGAAAATCAAATGCACAGGATAGAGAAGACAAGCAAAGGAGAGAAACTAAATTACATAAAATGATGTGCAGTGAGTGAAAAGTTTTGGAAATAATTATTTGTAATGTTTTACAGAATGGAAACAAGGGCATATTGGTTAAATAAGGACAGAATAAAAACCAAATTTAAGTACTTTGTCACTCCAAGGAATTAATTGTCCAGGATTGCTATGGAGGCAAAATAATCTAGAATGGGTCAAAAGCAAAAAAAAGGCTTTTATGGAAGAGCAACCCATCAGGGACGACTAGGCAGAGGAATACGTGGGTCAGAGTTAAACTAAACTAAATATTGCCCAAAACACGTAGCAGAGGAAGCACGGCTTTATGCCTACAATGCTCATCAGTGTGCTCTAAGCATACCCCACTAGCCGCCTTCACAGTCAGGATCCTTGCTGGATTGACTCCTACATCTCTCACAATAGTTTAAATGCTCTTGTGATGCACAAGGATGAGCAAGTCAATAAGCAAAGCCCTGGTCAAGTAGCCTGCTCTATATGTTGCTCCAAAGCAATGGCACACTATGCAAGTATTCAGTGTGGACAGTAAAGTTAACTGGAAGATGGGAATGTCTGTATCTCAGAGATGCGGTCACAACACTCCACGATCACTTGTTTGGGCTGAGGGCCAAATAGGTCTTTAAAACATATTTAAGGAAGGAAACATGTCAACATACACCATAGTGTTACCCAGGAAGAAAGCAAACAAGGGCTGCTGTTCTGTGAAAAGAGATTAAGAGCCATACTGGTCCTTACGTCACAGGTTCATGTTCCTAAACTTCAAGTCTACAACAACGATGATGGCCAGAATCAGGGAAAGGAGAGGAAAAACTACAGTTGGGAAAAAGGAAATGCTGGGAATGCAATGAAAGAAGAATGAAAGTTTCTGGTTTAATCAGTCTGATGGGGAGTTGCTGGCTAAACTCATGGGCCAAAGGCAAGCAGAGCTTCAGTCTGGGCAGGATGAGATCGGTCTGGAGTAAGTCTTAGCCTAAATGCAGCCAAGATTGTTCACATGTAAAGCAGAGATGGAGATGAGAAAGGGACACAAAATCCTGCTGCAAAACCAGGGAGGCAGGATAGGGATGGTCTCTAAAGGATGCATGAAAGCACCAGCTATAGAGATGGAGTTGGAGGGGACAATTAATAACGCATGGATTGTGAAATAAATGTCCTGCCAGGCCTCCAAGCCAAGAGGTACCTCCAGCACTTCCAGTTCTGCGGATTGCAGATCCTTCTCAGTTCCTGCCTTCCTGGGCCCTGGCTCTGCCCAGCTCCCCACACCTCAGCTTCTCTTCCTAGCCTTCCACCTGAGCTCAGCTGAAGTCCCATAGGGCATGAAACACAGTGCTCAAGGGATCTCAGGCCCCCCTCCTGGTGCTGCCCCTGCTCATGTAGCCCAATGCAGTGTGGTATTTGCCTTTTGTGTGAGTACATCCCGTTCAGTTCATCACATGCCAGCTGAACTATAACATGATATAACATGAACGGCCTTCCCACTCTGGCTTACACAATTTGATCTATGCTTTTATCTCGGATAACTTTCTGAGTGCCACAAGGCAAGCTGCTGCCATAGGAAATAAGGTAGGACTGCTTGTGTAGCTCCTTCTCTTCAATGGAGAATCTTCACATGAAATCCTAGAATGATTTGGGTTGGAAGGGACCTTAAAGCTCATCCTATTCCAACCCCTGTCATGGGCAGGGACAGCTTCCACTAGACCAGGTTGCCCCAAGCCCCATCCAACCTGGCCTTGAGCACTGCCAGGGACAGGGCAGCCACAGCTTCTCTGGGCATCCTCACAAGGAAGAGCTTCTTTGCAACATCTGATCTGAGCCTCCTTCAGTTTAAACCCACTCCCCCTCTCCCTGTCCCTACAGGCCCTTGTAAAAAAGTCTCTCCAGATTTCCTGTTCCCACCTTTAGGTACTGGAAGCTGCTCTAAGGGCTACCTGGAACCTTCTCTTTTCCAGGCTGAACAATCCTAGCCTGTCTTCATTGGAGAGATAGGAAGAAGATGGAAGAAATGAGCATAACTCAGAGTCTCATACAAGACTGAAGCTCCAGTGCTTGACTTTCACCATGGGCTGGAAGCATGCAGGCAAAGACCAAGCTAGAACTACTAAATGTGCACATTATTCTTCATCAGCCTATTGTATTCCCAGCTCCTCCTCACTGCTGGCACACATTTATCCCCATGACAGCCCAGCGTTAACCAGATTGCTCCCCAGAAGCTTGGCTAGAACTTGCACATAGGCAGAGCATTGAGGGTTTGCTAACATTTCTGCAAACCAGAACCTTGCAGAAATCATGCCAATATCTCTTGTTCTGCATAACCTCCTTAACCAGCTTCTCTTCCCTTAGCTTCCTCTTGCCATGTCATAGCAAGAGCAGCAGAAACTTGACCTGCCAGCCCAGGCGTGCTGCCTGGGTTCATGCCAGACTCCTAGCTACCCACACTGTAATCCTACTTCCCACCCATTAAATCAGGGGCAAAACCCTGTGATTGTCTGCTTGCCAGATGTGCCACCCACATGCACCAGTGTCCTGATCCTCCCCTGATGTTGCTTTACCCCTGCCACTGTGAGCTAAAGGTACTGGAAGCAGCTGCTGTGGGAAACCCCTTCATCATCCTCCTTGGTTCAGTTATCTCTGCCAGGCTACAGGAGCAAACACTGGTTTGCAGCTGGGCCTTTGTCCTGGGCTTACACCATGCTCTGTGGCACAGGAATGAGGAAAGAGTTACAGAGCAGCCCCATTAATAAAATATATTTCTCCTAAGTGCATTAGTGAGTTCTTACAAATGTTTTGTCCATGAAGTGGTTCTACATGCTACTCAAAAAGCAGGCTTTCCAGCTGCCCAGCTGTGGGGGAAGCCAAGGAGAACACTGGCACAGAGGCCAAGGCTGCCCAGCAAAATGCCTCTAGCCTTGGCCAGGAAGACTCTGCAACCAGCAGCCTTTGACTGCCTGGACTGGTTTTGTCCTGAACAGCCTCAAAGCAGCAGCCAAAACCCAGCATGAGGAAGAGAAAAGGTGTGCTACTGCAAGGCAGTGCTGGGGAGAGCCAGGACATCAAGCTGAGAGAGCCACTGCTTCCCTGTCTGGTGCTCAGCAGGGCTACCTTGTGATTAAGGCAGCTCAGCACTACTGCTCCAGACAGCACAGGGGACGCAAGAGAAATATCCCTACTGTAAAACGCAGTGCTGAGACACGGCCACAAGCATCCTGCATCACACTAATAACACTCTCTAGCCACAGGGCTAACCCACATCCCCTGGACTGAGCAGTGCACAGCATGTACAGGGGAGGTCTTACCACAGTGTACACAGGTAGATGAGATTGCTATGGGAAGAGAACATTATACACTTGTACACTGGGATTACTGGCCCATAAGCCTTCAGCTTCTCCAGCGAGACATCTCATGTGATCCTGTGCCTACCCTCAGGACTCCGTTAACCATTCCCCTCCATTTGCAGTCTGTGGCTGAACTGATTGCAGGTAACAGGAACAAAGGGAACACCAAGCTTCTCCTTATAGAAATAAAAGAGATACATTTTAAAAATCTAGATTTTAAAAATGGTAAGAAAACCTTTTCTTTTACTCTTTTAATGTCTTCCTGTTGGCTGGTTTCCTGGAATCTAGTTTTAAAATACCTGTGCTCCTTACAAGCCAAATGAGAGAGGAAGATATAAGCCTGATTTATTGGCTGTCCAGCAGACTCTACTTTTAATTTTCTTTGTCATTTTTCCAATGAGTAACTGGCCACCCCAAATATGGAATGGTCAAGTAGGCACTTTCAGCATCTGCATTTGCTTGTATTATAAATACAAAGTTCATGGCTTAATGTTCTTTCTTGTGCACTTGTATCAGATGTACTCAATCAGAAATTTCTACCTAAGGTCTCACACATAGTAATAATAATAAGAGTAATATTAAAGCTTATTATTACTATATTTTATTATTTTATTTTATACTATTATTACTTTTATTAATATTATTATTATTATAGCTTTTAAAATAAAAGTGTGGTAGAAAAATTACCAAAAAATTAACCTGAAAATTCCAGATCCATATTTGATTTCCCAAGTCTCTGTGTTAAGTCAGTTCTATCATTTGTGTAGTTTGAGCTTTACCCATTTTTCTCTTTCTATCAAAGACCAAGCACTTTTCCCTCTTGCTTTTTGTAACCTTACCAACCAAATATCTTGCATTTCTATACAAGCCCAGACTTCCAATTTCCTCACAGAGCTTCAACTCCTGTATTCAAAAAACCCCAACACACAGACAAGTGCAAATAGTATATACAGTTACTTTTGGCTTTCCCATTCACTTTCCATTCAGAAAATCATAGAATTATTGGGGTTCGAAGGGACCTCTGGAGGTCATCTACTCTAACTCCCCTGTCAAGGCAGGGCCACCTGAGCAGGTTACATAGAAACTTGTCCAGGGGAGTTTTCAATGTCTTCAGAGAGGGAGACTCCACACCCCCCTGGGCTGCCTGTTCCAGTGCTCTGCCATCCTTAGCATAAAGAAATACTTCCCCATATTGAAATGAAACTTCTTGGTTTAGTTCATGGCAGTGTACCTCATCCTGTCACTGGGCACACTAAAAGACTCTGGCACTATCTTCCTTTCACCATCTTCCTGGCATCTGCCTTTGAAATATTTATACACACTAATGAGATCCCCTCTGGGTC
>JASSUY010034394.1:19568-33323 GCA_032466535.1 Forpus xanthops
GAGGAAATGCCCTCAAGCTGCACCAGGGCTTGTTTAGACTGGATATTAAGGAAAATCTCCTCACCAAGAGGGTGCTCAGGCATCGGAACAGGCTGCCTAGGACAGTGGTGGAATCACCACCCCTGGAAATGTTCACAAACAGTGTAGACAAGGCTCTTAGGGACATGGTTTAGTGGTGCCTGGGGTAATGGTTGGACTCAATGATCTTAAAGGTCTTTTCCAACCTGGTTGATTCTATGATTCTACCTTTAGTGTAAAGTAGTATGTTGTCCAGCTCAGACATGTACTGATTCCAATTAGGATGAACAACAGGGTTTCACCAGTGATTCCTGACTTGGCTTTGGATAGGGACTGGGGGGCAGTATACCAGCACATTGATACAAGGGCAAGAAATTCCCTCACAGAAGGTTCTTTTTGCCCCTCGTCTGAGCTCCTGTTCAAGTGCTCCTGCACTCAATAAAAGGACACACCAGTTCTATTCCTTACTTCCCAACCCCAGCTTGCTCTGCCACCAAGAGCAGAAGATACAGAAGACTAAATCAGACTCAGTGGACTTTAAGAGGTACGAAATCAGTACAGGTGCCTTTGAGAAAACAGGCAGTTGTTGAGATATCCAGTTTGCGACTATTAACAGTGCAAAGTGAGGGGTTTCCAGGTACACTGAAGTATTGACACGAAGATTGTCAGGCACTGGAATCTGTGCTGAGTGTGATTGTTCCCATTCTCTCCCCTCTGCCAGGATGAGGCTGGTCCGGATACTGCAGCCACAGCCACTGAGACCAGTGGAGTGCTGATGGAAGTCAATTTCTGCAGCAGTCCTGTCTAAAGGCACAGGGCCAGCTGGGTGCAGAAAATCAACCCAAAAGAATTAAAAAAGGCTGCTGTATGTCCAGATATGTTCAGATAGATAGCCAAGGCCCAGCAGCACTAGAAGAGAGTAGGGCTGAGCCTCTTTGACCTGCAAGAAAGCCAAGAAACACAACTCAATGGAAGACATAAACGGTGGGCTCCACTCAGCAATCCCAGTAAATCGTGCTTGCAGTTATCCCACATGCTTTGCCTTTCTTCTGCCTAACCTCAGACACAAGGAGCACCCCCTGGGTACATCCAATACCCACATACAGGAGTGAAGTGATTGAGTCAAATACTTCAGGGAGAGGATTTTCTCAGTCATGAAGAGGAAGGCAAGACAAGTCCCAGCTAAAAAGCTTTGCTCCAACATGAATTCCTGGGAATGGAATCATGTAGGGAGATCAGCAATCCCAGTGCTAACCCCGCAGTGGGTCTGCAGCCAACAGCATGATCTGATCCCTCTTCATTCCTCAGCCGACACAATTCCAGATTTTTCTGGAGGTATACAATAGCACCAACACTGCTTCCTCCCGCCTTTGGCAACTGAATGGGAAGGGGATTCACAGGCTGGCTGCACAAGGGTGTTGTACATCCACCAGGTGCTTCAGACAGTTAATACCAGCTGAGTCAGAAGGCCCTCTCTGGCCCACTTCATCTACTCCTGTAACTCACCCAGTACATTATAGCCTCAATAACCAGCTGTGTTTCCAGCTCCTGAGATCTTGTTCAAAGTCCTCACAGCATTGCTTCTGGCTCCTTGCCTCTGCTTCTGACCCCCAGCGCTCTGTGCTTAGCACCCAATTCTGATACATGCATCCCACCACAACATTAAGGCAGTGGAGCTGACTTTTGTAGGGCGCAGTAGGCCTTCTGATAGTACTTGCTCTTCCAGTCCCAGATCTCTTAACAAAGGGTGAGCTCCCTCCAGCAGGCTCATTACTGTACTGCAAGCACACTGCACCACAGGTGCTGGGAACCCAACTTTACACTCATGTTTTCCATTTTTCCTGGCCTCTTTGCAGTCCCAGAATGGAAGCATTCTATTTCCAAGTAGTTGGTGGTCAAAAGATGCTCCAGGTGGAGCAGGAAGGGAAGAACCCCTTTGCTCCTTCATTTTCCAGGGAAGCTGCAATTGCCATCTGCCCTCCCATGTGCTGTTTCCTCTTACCATGTCACTTTGGCTCTACATCCTCCATGCAAACAGCTCCATTGCACTTCCGTACAGATGTGCTCAAGGAAGAGGAAGACAACTGCAGTGAGAAGCAAAGAGAAAGCATCAGAGAAGCAGTGACTGGGATGCTGGCCACATCACATTCCCTTGTGCACTTTTCTTTGGACATCTCAGTGAGGCCCCCGCAGGGTCTCTCCCAGCCCTTCATGTCCAATGAACAGTGCCTTGATCCCAAGACCACTGACTAAAACTGGTGATTCAGGAGCTGGGAAACCAAGCACTACTTGTGGAAGCCTCCTCTCTCCCGCCCATGGGTAGGGCAGCTCTAGACATCCCAGGTGGCTGTGGGTGCCACGGCTTGGCAGAGAATATGCCCCTGCTCACCTGCTGGATTTCCTGCATCACCAGCTGTATGGGAGAGTGAAGGCGAGGGAAGGCTCGTTTGCTGCCTTTCTCTTTGCCTAAGCTTGGCTTTGTCCTACTCTTGTCAAAGCTCTGCTGTTCTGGGCAATTCTCAGTCCTCCTGAACCACATGGTTTTGAGAGCTGCCACTGCTCCAGGTGCGCTCGTAGAAGACCTGGAAGGGTAGGGCTGCTCCTCTGGAGGGGTCTCCCCCTTGGCTGCTGTTTCAGTCAGTGTAGGGGACTCCAGATCTTCATGATCCAAACTCTCACTATTTTTCTGAGGGAAGGAAGAGTGACTTCAGCAGTGGCTTATATACTCTCCACACTCCATAAACAGCACAACCAAGACGAATACCCAGCTGTGCCCACTGCTGACATTCAGGGGATATCATCCACCCTCCAGAGCCTCTCCCCCACCCCAGGAGTCCCCAGTGTTTCCAGGTGCATGCAGAAGAGGCCAAGCCACTTGGCCAGAATGTGACACCCCACAATGGCAGAACAAAAGAGAGATGCTGCTGCGGTGACTCTATTTGCTCAGGGCATGCCCCATTTTCCAGCTGCAGATCCTCAGTAGTTACCTGCCTACAGGGAACAGTCAGTTTTTCCATGAAGGGCTGGATGCCCACAGTCTGGTGATACTGAACCAGTTCAGTGAGTGAGGCATGAGCCCGGTCTTCCCCCAGGATGACATAGCGTGCATTGGGCTGCATCTTGATCAGGTAGTGTCTGCAGCGGTTCTCACCCCTGGGAAGATGGACAGACAGAAATAATCATGGCAGGGGACCATGTCTATCCAGGACCCAGTTATTCCTTTCTGCACTTGTCTCAAGAGGTCAGATGTGATCAGGAGTCACAGTAATAAATATCAAAAAAGTGCAGCAGACTTACTGTGCTGGAGTGTTACATGCTGTGCTAGTAGGGGCTGGAGGAATGGCAGCTCCCCCAAAGTCAGTGACAGGAAATCCACAGCAGACAGATCCAAACCCCAGCAGACTGTACTACCTCCCATGCCTGTTGCCCATATTAGAACTCTGCCCTAGCCATTACCTGAGGCTGTACAAAGCTCATGCTCTTGCAGCACTCTGATTGCCTCTCCTCAGGCCCTGCTCCAGACTCATCTCCTCTGCTTCAATCACAGCTTCTTCCAACCTGGTTTACCCACTCAGCCATACAGCACAGCCTAAACAGCACGGTACCCCACAGATCTAGTTTCTGGAAAAAGGCAGACTCCACAGTGTTTGTCTGCTACTCCAGACTGTCTGAAGCACCCACAACAGGAGAGGCTGAGCACCATCCTCACTGGATTCTTCTGCAGAAGAGGTAATCTCCTCCAGCCGTGCAGAGCTCAGTTTCATAGAATCATTTAGACTGGAAAAGACCTTTAAGATTGAGTCCCCCCATTAACCCAACACTGCCAAGTCCACTGCTAAACCATGTCCCTAAGTGCTACATCTACATGCCTTTAAATGCGTCCAGGGATGTTAACTCCATCACTGCCCTGGGCAGCCTGTTCCAATGCTTGACAACCCTTTCATTAAGAGATTTTTTCCCTAATATCCAATCTAAACCTGCCCTGGAGCAACTTAAGGATATTTCTTCTTGTCCTGTCATGTGTTACCTGAGAGAAGAGACCGACCCCCACCTCACTACAACATCCTTCGAAGTAGCTGTAGGGAGCACCAAGGTCGCCCCTCAGCCTTCTATGCAAGGCTCACTACCTACCTGTATGTCAAGGTGTAGCCTGGTCGGCTCTGGCTGATCCGAACGAGGAAGCAACCCAAAGGTTTGTCAATCAGCAGGTTTTCAGCTTCCCTGGAAGCAGAAACATTCTCAGCAGACAGGGAGCAGCTGCCTCTGTGCAGGGATTCCCACCCTGTCTCCCATGTTACAATGGTAGTGCTCCCAGTCCACAAAGAGGCCAGCATCTGAAAGCCATTTTCCTAGTTTGGAACAGGTTCCTAGATTTCCTTAGGCTTGGTGACGCTGGGAGGCATCAGGCGGCTGAGAAGGCACATTACTTTCAACCAAAACCTCTCCAAGCAGGGCTGCTCCAAACCTGCTCCAGCAGCCTGACCACTGCAACAGCAACAGCTGCCTTTCAGCACAGAACACATTACAAAGCATCACTGGATGAGGCTGTGCACGTGTGTATTTCCTGTGCTCCAGGCATGACAGAAGTCAGGATGCTGTGGGGTAGTGATGCTCAGTGCAAGGGAAGCCCAGTGCCTTGGAAAACCAACAACTTGGATTACACCACTTTGTCTCTCTAAAAGTCGCTGCTGGAAGGAGGACTTCCCCCTCTCTGCCCAACAAAGCACAGCCTTGTGCTTGCCATGTGCCTTGCTTCAGGCTAAAAGTGACTGCAAATCGCCAATGCAATTTAGGATTGCTCTGGCTGCTTTGTTACATGAGGTTGAGCTTACACTGCTGTATGGAGACTTAAATGTAGCAACAGCAAGCACCACTTAGGACATATCTAATCTTCAATATTTTTGTGAAGAATCTGCTATGTCCTTCATCATGAAGTGCTGGCAGCTAGCCTATATTTGAACTCATACAGTTTTGTCTTCCAGGCAATTGTTTTTCTCCTGCATCTTTGGATCTGCAGACAAAAAGCATTAACGCAAGCAGAAGCCTTGATAAGTACCTTAAAAAAGATAAAATGCATCGACCAAGCACTTTTCAGCTACTATAGTGTCCTTTATTCAGCTGACCTGCTATAACTAGCATAGTCTTCAAGTAATGTTCATACTGATAAGCTGAAAAAATCCAGTAAATTATAATCAAATAAGAATCAAGGAGACTTGCAGCTTTAACAGAAAAAAGTTACAAACTGGAACAAGAGGCTAAGATGCTAAGTGTTCAAATGACAGGCACCCTTGGTAGCAATGTCCCCACACAAGGCCCACCAAGTAAAGGACACTGGTAGTTAGCAGGCAGGCAGCACTATAGATTAGTGCTGCACAGGGAGAGGCTGCATAGAGGGGGGACTGCAGCCAGAAATCCTGATATCTATCAAACCCCACTGCCTTGCTCCTACCCAATCACTGGCATAACCAGTATTTCTCCGATTATCACACTACTTGGAAAGTAGTGCTTGGTTTAAGCCACAAGAGTGAAGTCTGAGGCATAACCACACAGGTAGAAAACTTCAAGCATTTAAATAAAGGTTTTCCAAAAAAAGCTTGAGAGCTCACAGTCTTGTTAACAACATCATAAGAAAGTAGGGCTTTGTGGATGTCTCTCCCTGCCTAAGAATCTTCCGTAGCCTTCTTAGAGGGGCAAAGGCACCAAAAAATCCCCATTGATTTTCCGATATCTGGAGGCTTTGGAGGAAATTTGCTGTTGTTTATAGACTAAAGCCCTTCTTAATACTTTTTTTCACAGAACCATGGAACAGTTCAGGTTGGAAGGGACCTTAAAAATGATGCCTTTAGCTCCAACCCCCACAACGGGCATGGACACCTTCCACTAGACCAGGTTGCTCCAAGCCCCATCCAACATGCCCTGTACACTTAATTCTCTATTCTCCTGCTATCAACTGAGTTCTCCTTCTGAACTAAACAGAGGGATTAATTTATAGGGTAACTTCATGTGTATATTTCCTCTTCAAGGACTTTCTAAGCCTCCCTTCCGTGCATGGGATCTGTATTTAGGAACCCACAGGGGACTTATTTTCTATGAGTTTCCACAATCTTTCCCTGGGCATATGTAAAATTCCAGCATTTGCATCTCATGACTGGGAGCTCCAAGCTTCATTCTAAGGGTTTGTAGCCCACAGCCTGCAGTGACAAGTTATGCAGATTACTGCCATTCCTTATGGAGGCAAATCCTGGCAAATCCAACCTATGCAGTCCTCTGAAGGACACAGCAGCTTCTGCCTGCATGCCACAGCCCAAACTGCAGCCATTGTGTCCAGAGTGCTTACCTCCGGCTGATCATCCCATGCAGCCAGCTCGGAAAGGCTCCATCATCCTGCATGACCTTCTGGGCCTGTGTCTCTTTGAACCAGCGGAGAGTTGCTCCTCTCTTGAGTTCCCTCATTTTTGCCTCCTCTCTAGTCTGTTCCTCTGTCCCCAGAACAGGTCGAGGTGCAGAAGGGTCCAAGAAGTTATCAAAAGGTGTGGACTGAAAGTGGGCAGACAGGCAAAATGGCCATGGAAGCAAGGTCAAAGGTAGTGGACCTCTGATGGGATCACTTTAGTAGTGATCTCATTCCTAAGTCCCTGAAGACAAGAGCAGCTGTAAACTACCAAAGATTGCTTTCAGTTCCTGAAAGATCCTGACCACACTTTTTAACTAACCACAGTAGGAAAGAACTCTTTCATGTCTCATAACAAGAACAGGACTTATTCTCCTTGGGCTCATGCAGGAGAACATATGCAGGCAGAAGGTGGAAAGAGCAGGGAACCATCACACTTGGCTAAGGGGCCCCAAGCAGAGCCAGTATCACTACCTCTGTTAGTTTGCTGCGTGGCCGTGGCACTGGTGGCTGTGGTGGATTATCAGAATAATGGGGACAAGACTGAGGGCACCTCTTTCGTGGCTTGGGGACTGGAAAGGAGATTCCTTCTGCAACAAGAGGAAAAAAGTAGATGAAAACTAGTTCCACGATGCATGAGATCCATCTCCATGTGCCCAGGACAGGGATAGGCTCTGCTGCATGGAGTATGTGGGAGACACAGCTTGGCAGATGACCTTTACCACTCTGGTTTTGCTCCCCACAGAAAAATCCACACTTTCAAATGGCAAAAACATTGGCACCTCACTGTGCACTGCACTGTCAGAGCCCCAGCACCAGGGGAGCCGAGGGCAGACCATCATAACCTGAAGCTTAGAGTACTTCAAGGTGACCATTGCATGGGGCAGCAGGAGAGGGAGCAACTCACTCTGGGCTTTTGCTTCCAGTGCCAGCTGCCGGCTTCTTTCTCTCTCTGCCTCTTCCTGTAGCAGTTGTGCCTTAGCTCTCAGCTCAGTCACCAGTTTCAGGTAACTCTTCCTGCACCTGAATCCCCTGAAAGCTGGTCAGAGAAAAGCTGTGGTTAGGAAAAAAAAAAACAAAACCAAAAGCTGTTCATGCCTTTGTCACTGCCTAGGGGAAGCATATCAGGTGATATTCCTTCAGCCTGTGCAAAGCCCTCCACACTTGCATTGCATTACTAAAGAGTAACGCAAACTACTGTGAGCAGGCAATCAAAATCATGTGAGAACTGTCTTCTACTCTCTAAACTGCCAGATAATGGATTTAAAGAAATCAGGGTTCAGATCTGAGCTCTCCTCTCTAATCCCAAGACACTAAATAGCTAAAACACAAAGTATGACAGAAGGATCTCTGTTAACCATCAACCTCCCTGGTACCCTTCAGACATTATGAAGGTGACAGGATTTCCTTGATGTCCACCCACAGGAAAACCTTGTCCATAATCAGCCACCACAGAGTTCATTAGGATCATTACAGACATTGCATTATTCTACCTACTCTAAAAGGTTCTAAAGCACATGAACCTTAAATCCTCTCATTTCCCACTACCCACACATCCTCCTCATGGATGAGAACAAGGCACAGCATTTGACAGTCTGATGTTTGTCGTACTATATGGTGAATAGCTGGAAGCTGCTCAGATGCTTCAGAACTGCAATAAACCATATCAAAGTACAATAGAGAGACCAGGCAGTATCACAGCCTTCTCCTGGGAGCACAGTCCTCTCAGAACTTCTGCAGAGGGAAGTACCAAACTGCCTACAGTACAGGCTCTGGAGAACGAGGCTGCCAGACCAGAAAAGGTACCTGGAAAGGAAGGAAAAAACCCAACCCGAAGCAACCCAAAACTTTATCCCCTCCTGCCTGTCTCTAAAATTAGGAATGAGATCTGCTTCACTCATCATCTTTTCCCGCTTCTCAGTTCAACACCACTCACAAACAAGCCCTTACTCCACAGGACAGTTAGCCGGATCTTAGGATGCAGACAAATCATACACTTGCCCTGAGCAGCTCAGCTGTCCTGGGCACATGCTTTCCCTTTCCAAGGTTCATGCTGTCTGATGGCTCTCTCAAGTTGAGGGTGAGCACTGAGGAGGTGGGCATCTGCAATAAGCACTCTTACTGCACAGGGCCTTGACATGGAGATGACACTTGGTCTGCCTTTCTGTCATCTGGAAAGGTGCAATGGTGGAGCAGGGACTGGAGAAGTTTTTCCTTGCTCTAGGCCTGACATCGGAGTTGAGGGACTCCCCTGCTCCAGCGCTCACCTTTCTGTATGACAATTGCTGCTCTTTCCAGCTGCTCCACACACTTTACCAGCTGTTCCTGATGCCAATATCTAAAAAAAAGTCGTGACTTTCTGTGGAGTTGGGAAGAGAAAGAAGCATTAAGAAACACTGTTTGTCTAAGCTTGCACCCATCATCCTTCTGCAGGCCTTTCTACAGCCATAGAGTTCTCCCAGAAAGGAGTGAGGTAACAGTCTACACATATAAAGTCTCTGGCAGGCCTCCTTTTCCCAGCAACAGTGATCTACACCTACCCGCATATCCAGCCTGTCAGCTCCGTACTTTGCAGTATCTCCAAGCAGCTGAAAGAAAAGAAAAAAGTGAAATACATAATTTTCAACCTGAAGTTAACACCATGCAGCCACAGTTTTAGGTGCATGAAGTGGGAGAAAGTGTCTCAACAATTCTGCATTACATTCTCTGTCCCCTGTCACATTCAGTAACTGGCTGTCAATCTGTAGCGCTTCTTGAGGAACAGCTAGGATCACACTTGGGAACATCAGCAAAGGGGTGCCCAGAGGCAGATTTCCTTCAGCCCCCTGGCAGGCACTTCTGCAGAGCCTATTTTATTCTCAGAACTGTTCTTCCTCATTTTGTTTCCAAGCTCTTTGGAGTACACAAAAGTTGCAAGGTCAGCACAACAAGACTTCTGGGAGAAAGCCTGTTTTTCAACTCGTTTCATTTTGCAGACTCTAGTGATAAAATTTGGGTCACTCGGAAAGATTCCCCAACACTTAGAACTGAAAGCAGCATTCTAGCTGCACCATAAAGACAGCTTCCTCTCTCTTCTTGCCAATCCAGACTGTGAAATCATAGTGACACTTTTTGCTAATATCTTGCATAGCAAAGCAGAAATAGCCAGTTTCCACTGTGCCACAATCTATATCCACAGTGGTTCTTTTCTCACAAGAATCTTATGATTTTTGCGTCTGAAAACACACCATACTGCCTGTTTATCATCGTCTCCCTCTCCTCTATGAGATTCTCCCTTGACCTCATTTGAGTCCGCAGTTCTTATTCAGAATCGTCAGTAATTTCAAGGAAGCACTGTGAAGGCTGAAGGAGCTACTGCCAGGAGAGGTCTGATCCAGAAGAACATTCAAATCCTTTTCTTGAAAGATTTAAAAATCTCCCTCAGCTGGCCTCATTACATGCTCCGTTCTCACTATCAGTCACAGTCGACCACGACTGGAAGGAGGGACTGGGAAAGCAGAGAAGAGGAGGTGGGGAGTCGTTGCCCTAGATGTACATAGGAAAAAGCTGGCAAGGTAAGACTGTAGAACTGGAAGAACATTTCTGTGTCAGGTTCTGAAAGTGCTAAGGGTATATTATACCTGCACGCATAAAAAATTATTGGACCAGAAACATGCTCTGAGGCCTGAGAGACACTCAGTGCTGCTGGCTTGTTCAGCATTGTCTTATCGTCGTGTTCTCTCGTAAAACCATCACAAAAAAGCATGGAGAAGCACCTGGCAACTGTTCTGCACCTCTACCTTACTGATTTCACTGGACACCTTTGGTTGTTACTGTGATTCCCTAAATGTAGTTCTCATTCCACAGGATAGCAAGGCTTTATAGCAACTGAATTTCTACATAGCAGTTCAAGAAAGATTTAATACATCACTGTATCAAATGCTTTTTAAACACTAACTCTCCTTGCCTAGGGATATGTGCTCCCCATCACCACAAAAACTCATACTTACTTTGCTCCTTTTACTCAGTTTGCTATGCTACTCTGAGAGCAAGTCTCTGAAGAATAAACTGGATTGTACATAACAAAGACAGGATTCCTACCTTTCTTTTGTGAGAGAAACATCTGGTTTAACTAGAAGAATTGCATATCTGTGAAAAACAAACCAATACAGCAAGATAAGAGCTACATCCTTGATGTTCTGAGCTGGTCCATGACACAGCAAACAACAATAAATCATTGTCATTCCGACTCAGCCTCCTAGAGCCAACAAACCCATGATCTCAGGCATGTGAACTTTGAAAAGGCTGTTTCACTCCTTGGCCATAGGTGGTTACTAGGGTTGCTTCCTTAACAATATCTAACAAGGAACTGTCAGAGATTTTAACAAACCTTTCAGCAAATTCCTCAAAAGAAGGTCTCCAGGAGAAACCATCTCTTCGGATACGGATTGTCTCCAGCAGTCCATTGTACCGGAGCTGAAGCAGCACCACAAAGAGAATCAGAGAAACAAACAGAAAGAGGTCATTAGGTCATCGGCTTGTTCCTCTGCAGACAGAAATGCCTTCATTTAGCCCTAAACTTCTCTAGTTCAAACTGAAGAAGTTTCCTTCTGAAAATGTTTCTTTGGTTAAAGGCTGAATTCACCACATCCTGTGACTCTGATGATTAACCACTCTCAGTTAAAAGCTGGAAACCATAAAAACCAATGACTTGAACAACTTCACCTTCCAGCCATGGGTACATGTCCCTCACAGGACAGCCTTTTACTTCCAAATCTGGACACACAAGTACTCTGAGGCATGAATGAACCCTCCTTTAATCCTACCCTTTCTTATATACATTAAACAGGACACAGAGCTTTCTGAACTCTTCTAGTAACTTTCAGTATTCTTTAAAGTGTCTCAGATTTGGCATAATATTCAAAGAGAGTTTTATCAGCATATTTCAGCTCCTGTCAGAGCAATTCCTTCTTGGCTCTTATTCAGAGTTTCTCTGCCTGATGGGTGAGAATAGGCTCATCTGGGAAGCATCACTTTTTCCAGAGTACTATCTGTCCCACATCCAGGAGATGCAAAGGTAAGTCCTAGTGCCTGACAAGCCTGTATTCATGAAAAAGGAATGGGAAAGAATTAAGATTGCAAAAGCTGTACCTAGCAGCCTGTGTCATAACCAAGTACCCAGAACCTTTGCATGCATAAGAAGTGTGCCTACTCTTTCAAGGTGAGACCCAGCTTCCTGCTGTCTCTGCAGCCTTTTGGTGGGGTTTGCCTTCCCCACCTAGATGTGGCAGAAGTAACTGCAAAGGGGACAGCTTTTCCTCACCTGCTGCAGCACTACCTGGCTGTCCACCACACCTGGCTCCTTCTGGCTGTTGGGCTTTATACAGCGCACAAAGTGCGGGTTGGCAGAATACATCCTCTCCATGAGCACCATCAGAGAATGCTGGTGAGGGCAGAGAAAGAAACAGTGCAGCAACACAAGGCACTGACAGAGCCCAGTGCGCAGTATCCTCCAGCAAGAGCCGTTTTCCCACCCCACAGCAACTTTCCAGGCTCTTTCCCATGGTCACTCCCATCATGATCAGCTGTACCTCACACCCAGAAAACACCCTGCCTGCATGCTGGATGCTTAAACTATGTTTATCAGCCTGGAAGGTCTGACAAAAATATCACTCATCTCAAGGGGTACTACAGGGCAGTGATACCTTACCCGGAACTGAGCTCCAGCAGACTGTTTTCGTGTGCTGTTAAACTTGTTGTCTGCTTCTGCTCTGACCTGAAACCAGATCCAAATAACAGAGCACCCCTAGAACAAGTGCTTGATTGCCATCCAAAGAGTTCTGCTAAAAGGCAGATGGCAAAAAGGAGAGAGAATGGATTTCAGGAGGGGGAATACAAGTTAAACACACCAACAGAAGCAAGCAGAAAGTGCAGTAAAATACAAAGGAGAGATTGGTATCTGCACTTAATTTCAAACAATTTCTGTCTGCTCTCATTTTGAGCCAGTTTCTCAAACAATGAATGTCAGTTAACTATGCCATCATTTATCAATTGCCAAGTGGATCTGAAGTGCAATACCTTGGCTTTCACATGAGGCATCAGTGTCCCCGTCCTGGAGATAGTGGCTGGAAGAACGGACACAGCAGTTATTTTTGTACCTTTTCTCATAATCAACCAGTCTAAACATTAAAACCTCACTTCACACACAAGCCTCCCTACAAATACCAAATCACAAACAGGGCATTAGGTTTCAGCATGTGGAAATACCAGGAAAGAGGTAAAGAAAGGGAGAAGAAAATGCAAATGTATGAAGCATACAATGCAGGCGGTACTATTTGCTGCCACTGAGAAGAAAAGGCAATCAGGTAATTGAACAACCTTCCATGACCCTCAAAGGGAATATCATCATCAGGCATCTAACAGTGCACAAAACAGTACAGATAGTGAATAGGAAGCCTACCTACTGCAGTCAATAGAGCAGGTTCTATAAAATCAGATAGCTGAAAACTAATTTCAGTGACAAGATGAAAAATTCAGGGAAGTTGAATTTACTGAAGGATCTAATCAAGTCTTGCCCTCCCTTAGTGCAATGGTCTCAGAATCACAAAACTGTTGAGGTTGAAAGGGACCTGCAGAGGTCATCTGGGCCAACCCCTTTGCTCAGCAGGGCCACCAAGACCCAGCTGTCCAGAACTGGACAACTAATGTTAGAACAGGTTTTCTCTACTGCTTATGAACTTTCAAAAAGCTGGGACTACACTAAGTATCTTCAGTAACAGTATGGAAGTGGTAACAAGGAAAGATACTCCTGAGCAGAAAACCTGCAAAACAGAGTGGAAAACAGAAATTAAACAGTTATTTGTAAATACCACAAAGTGGCATGAACAGGAAAATGAAAATCTGCACCAAAAGCACTGGGTGCAGCCAGAAAAAAATCAAGGAAGCATCCACCTCACTGCTTTTTAAATGTTTACTTTCATGGAAGTCTTGGAGGCTCTGAGGGCAAGTAAAACTGGTAAAAAAGGAGTGCAAGGGGGGGGGGCAGGGAGAAATAATGCACAACCTCAAAGTTTTTCAACAAGTTTTACCTGGAAAACAAAACACATTTGAAAAGGATACACCTGGGTCGGAGCAATCTTTGTGGATTGCACAGCTACAGGTTGGGCAGAGAAAAGATTCAAATCAGCCCTGTGGGGAAGGACTTGGGGGTGTTTGTTGATGAGAAACTGAATATGCTCTGGCTTCACTATGCGCTTGCAGCCCAGAAAGCCAACTGTATCCTGGGCTGCTTCAAAAGGAGTGTGACCAGCAGGTTGAAGGAGGTGATCCTGCCCCTCTACTCTGCTCTTGTGAGACCTCACTTGGAG
>JASSUY010034396.1:0-11004 GCA_032466535.1 Forpus xanthops
AAAAATCCAAAACACAGTGCTACACCAGCTACTGCTTAAAGAAAAATGACTGCTGCTGCTGAACCCATGACACAAGGCAATCTGGTTGTGCTTGAATCACGCCTTCTTTTAAAAAATAATTTCAGCTTCTTAGCTTCACTATTCCATTTTCTGTTCATAAATATGGAGAGCAGTGTTGCAGATCTTTATATAACCTCATTTGTTTAATCTAATCTATTTCCTCTATCTAAACTTAAACAGACATTGTTCTGAAGGCAACTATTATTCCCTCCCTGTACCCCCAGCCTCCCAAGACTGCCTTTGATCTTTTGAAAATTTTTACTCAGCTATACCACTGGCACTTACTTGAATAAGCAGCAAAAGCACACACCCTCCTAAGAGAGAACCCTCCTCTTTTCTTATATGGAAACAGAAGCAACAGCTCAACAATAACTGACAGGTGTATATGCATTTATTTAATTCTGCTATCACTGATGTGCTTTTAGAGAGATGTTGTATGGCATATTTGAACGTTCTTTTCTAAACCAGGTCTTTTTGCTGAAGAAGTGACTGGGGGTTCTCTGGGGAATAAGTCTGAGGAGAATATGGCTACAGAAAAGTTCAAGCAGCATTTCTCCCAGATAAAAGAAGTCTACAGGCTGGTATGTGCCAGTTTTTTAGATTATTGTCACTTTGGTAATATTGGCTCAAAGTCTATACATCATAATGAGGTTGGTTTTGTTTGCTTGTTTGTGTGGGTTTGGGTTTTTTTTGCAATACATGTATTATTGCAGTAAGCACCCTATGTTTAATTGAAACATATATGCATTATCTTTGCACTTCATTTTCACATTACAAGCAAGTTTCTCATTGAATCTGAAATACTATGATAAACAGTTTCTTGTTTGACAAGGATACATGAATTGAACAGTATTATGGAGAGAAGGAAGACTCATCAATACTTGAACTAAAACACCATGGAGTTCTGTCAAGTCATCTGGTAAGGCTCTTAAGTCTAATTTTTCTTCCAAAATCCCGAAGTAGAATAGTAGTATTTGAAACTGGTTTTGGTTCTGTTGCTATACCAAAGAAATGATTATTTTTTTCATTCTGGAATGAGATGTAGCTTAATCTCTTTAACTGGTGTATGTGTCGGACAGCATGCTAGACTTACATAAGTGTATGTGTATTTACAAATAACGTATTTCATCTTCCAAAGCAAAAAGAGATGAGATATTTTAATAATGTTGCAAGATGTGCAATACATAGAACTGAATCAGTTACTGTTCAGTGTGAAGGAAGAATAAATGAATAAATGTGTCAAAAGTAAAAAAAAGCATAATACTAAATGCAACTTTAAAAATTCCTGACAATCTTAACCTGTTAAGAAAAATAAGATTCTGTGCTACAAACCCAATATCTGCTGGTGAAATTAAATATTTGGACTGAAAGTTACGGGGAAATGAGCATTGATTAGAGTTGCAGATAATAGGCTGGTAAAAATACATATGTACACACATGGAAAAGGATTAGTATATGTGTATTTCAAATAAGATATGTGGGAAACCTAGACCAGAAAGAAACAGTTTATTTAAACTGTCAGACTTAAATAATAGAGAGAACTCTTTTTGTTTCTTTTTTTTTTTTTAAAGCAGTATGAGAGCTGGAAGAGATAATATAACCCAGTGAACCCTCTGTAGTCCAGATCTGAGTCCCTCTACGGAACCAAGAAGAAAGTCCTAATGTCAGTGATGACTTTCTTTCAAGGAAATGCAAGACACAACTGTATTTCCTGTGGAAAAAAAAAAATAACCAGGTAGAAAAGTGCATTTTTTTTGCATGTATAATGGCTTGAGACTGAAGAAGGAATCTGATATAGTTGGAATTGAACCTTAAATATTATTATATTTATGCTTTTGAAGTAGAATGATGTGCTGTATGGTATTAATGATCTAATAAGAAAGCAATAATCTTTCTAACTTGAAGTTACAGCTGGAGAGTGAAGTGTTCCTTAAAACACGTTAAGATCTTCAATTCCATTGGAGGGATTTGTTACTCTCCATATACCTTCACAATACAGTAACTTGCCCAGTGATATCCTTCCAAGTTGAATTTTATGTGGCAGGAATGAATAGCTGAAATTAAACACCTTAAAAGTGATTAAAGTGGTACACTGCAATGTTGATCTTAAGGTCCTTTCCAACTCTAACTGTTCCACAGCTCTATGATTCTGTGTTGACAGCTGATATAGCAAACATCTTATCTGTATTCACTTGGAATTCAAACCTTGCAAATTATTCCAGTACAGCTGTTTTATATCTCATTCACCTAAAAGGAGGAAAGGAGGAGTTTTAATCTGTTTCTTGTATAAATCTGCAACAGTAGAATCATGGAACATCCCGAGTTAGAAGGGACAATCAAGGATCATTGAAACAATCTCCTGATTCCAGTGTTGTTCAAACACTCCAGGACTGAGGCTGTGAACAATCCCATGGGGAACTTGTTCCAGTGCTTGACCACCCTCACAGTGAATTACTTTTTCCAAGTATCCAATCTGGTGAACTGCCACAAAGAAGATTTCTCAGTGGCCTGTTTGGTGGAGGGAGGTGTTCCAGGGAATCCATTGTCAGTATTGAAAAAAGCCAGGAATATGAAATTTAGAACTCAGAAAACTTGTAGCACTAATCAAGTATCTTAATATAATTTTAAGGATATCATTTTATATCCAGTCATAAAAAATATTGGGTGAATTAAATTATGTCTATCCTGTTACATCAACTAAAAATCAATTGTTACCCCAAACTTTCCCATTGCCAATGCTCTGTATCTGTTGTTTTGACTTTGCAATTATCTGGCTCATTCATCTAATAGGGAAATTCTTATAAGAATTAAGCTGGTATCATAAGTCATGCTTTTGCAAACATAAATTCTATAATTCCTCTTGGGTGCATGAGTGATGCATTCTCTAAACAGTGCACAGTTTTTTCTTCCATTGCAGCAGCAGTCTCTAAGGATAGTGTTAAAGTTGTGATTGTAAGAAATATCTTGTTAGATTAATCTGTGCTGGTAGAGTTAAGAAGGCAGACTCGTTAGGTAGACTCTGAGGATATATTCAGCTCTCTATCTGTGTATTCTAGAAGCAGGTGCGATAGTGCAGCTTCTGTAATGTGAGTTTCTGCCACAGTTGCCTATCAGTGGCAACCTGCATAGAAAAATCCCTGCTGACGTGGGTGCAGGGGGAGGGAGGAACACTGTCTTCTGTACACAGGAAAGCTGACAGTCTTTGGCCAATATACGATATAAACACATAATCTGAAACACATCAACTAGAAATAGCAGTAAGTTTTAATGTGTTGCAGAAAAACCGTATGGTCTTCAGTCATTTGGGTTCATAGTTTTTTGCAATGCGAATTGTTCTGGTTTAAGCCCAGCCTTAAATCAGTCACACAGTTTGTTATCTCCCCCCACCTTTCTCCCCAGGGATGAGGAGGAGAATCAAAGGAATGTAATCCCACAGGTTGAGATAAGAGCAGTCAAGTAACTTAGGTATAACAAACCATTGCTGTTACCACCAATAATAATAATGACAAGAGAAACAGCAAGGGAAGAGAATACAACTGCTTGCCACCTGCCAACTGATACCCAGTCTGACTGAGCAGTGAGCTAAATCTTCTGGGTCCCTGCCCCCAGCTTTTACATCCTGGTCATGATGTGCTGTCATATGGAATACCTCTTTGGCTAGTTTGGGTCAGCTGTCCTGTCTGCTTCCTCCCAGCTTCCCCTCCTCCTTGTCAGAGCATGCAATTCAGAAAGTCCTTGGCCACACTAAACATTTGAGCCGTAGCTTAAAACATCAGTGTTATCAGCGTTGTTCTCAGGCTGAAAGTCAAAACCTCAGTGCTGCACCAGCTACTAAAAAGGAGAAAAAATGACTGCTACTACTAAACCCAGGACAAAATTTAAATGGAGTTGAAGCATTGGTTCAGGTGGTCTTATCTAGACATATGCATATGGGCATAATGGGCAACTTTGGCTGACAACTCGTAGAATTCTTATACAGTAGAATGAACAGCTCCATGATCAGTTAATTTTCATTGCTCTCTCTGACATTTTCTGGATAATGTGAAAGAAAAAGTTTACATTTACAAAAGCAAGTTCAATAAGACAAAATGATTTAATCCTTATTGTTTTATTCTGTGGAGTTTCAAGTTAATATTTCTCCTCAAGTATTTAGAGCTGTATTTGCAAAGAGAAAGGCTGAAAGGTTCTCTTCAATCCAGGCAACTAAATGCATAACACAGGTACTCTGATGAGACCATTTAATGGTAAATAAAGAGCAAATTCCTAGCTTCCAGTTTTCCAAACTATCAACTGTTATTCTCCCCACTAGTGTCTCCAGAGTATTGGGAATATTTGCCTCAGCAATATAGATGCAATTTGCTAATGTATCACAGATCCATTATAATATCTTTTTTGCTACCATAGGATGAAATAGTTCTAATAATAAGAATATGAGAGGTAACTTTTATGACTTTATAGAGTCAAAAACTGCTTTTTCAATACTCTTTCAGTAAAGTTTCTTAATAGTAGCAATTAATCCTCAGAGTCATACTGTTCTGAATATATATATTTTAGAATTTTTACATGGGTATCCTAAAACAAATTTTGAGTAAGCTCTGATAACAATTAATTAAATATCAGGTAGAATCCCCTTAAAAATCCAGATGAAATTAATCACTGCTGTGATAAAGTAGTCAATGCTTTATGATCCTTAGACATTTTACAGTAAGGTAAGATGATCTCTATATTTTATGGAGATTTATCCTCTTCACTTACAAAGAATATATGCAGTATTTTTTCACCTGATTCAACTAAACCAGCTGAGTGATCCTGAAATTTGGGTTAATTAAGTTGTAAATGATTTTCTACTGACATATGGTTTCTGAGGAGTTATGAAACTAGGTGTAGTGTCAGCAATTTTTTTGTGATTAAAAAGATTTTCTCTAAATGAAGACAAACTAGTCGTTGCACAAACAAATTACAACCAATTTTTTTTTTTAGTTCCTTTCTAATTGTTTTATCTGAAGATTTTTACTTATCTTGCAACTAGGTTAAAAAAATAGTAGCCTTTCCTAAAAAGTCACAAAATAGAAAAGAGCAAACAGATTATTAACAACCAGAGTATCAGATTGATTCTTACAAAGATGCGTAAGAGTATTCGCTTCACCTACAAAATCAATTTGCACTGAAAGATGCTTGCCTATTTTTTAAATGGTTATGATATTTTGTATTCCCTGTAATCTTTCAGTTTGGTTAGAAACTTTATGTCTTACTTCCTTTTTCTAAGAAAAAATGTGATCAAACGTATTTGTTTTTCAGAAGAGTGCGAAGAACTTTCTATTTTAAGGTATTAATACGAGATCTTATAAGCATATGTGTAACTGAAATTTAAGACAATCAACTGCTACCTTCTGTGTAAAAGGAAGTCATGTTATGTTGATCTGATTCTTCTGCTTTTGGAAGACAAACTGGATCTTCTTGTCCTTTGGAATGTTTCCAATATGTCTGTAAGAAGGATATAATAATATATATCAGGTTAGCTCAGCTAGCAGACAAACATGCTTGCTCACTCACTCTCTCAGTGAAACAGAGGTGGGAGAAACTGGAAGAACAAGAATGAGAAAACTTGTGGGTTGAGTTAAAGACATTGGAGATCATTTGTTAATTACTGTCACAGGTAAATCAGACTCAACTTGAGGAAATTAATTTATTGAGAATTAAAATAAAGATTTAATTACTGAGTAGTGAGAAATAACCTGAAACGTTTGCACACTAGAGGAAAACATCTTTCCTCCTGTTATTGTGCTCAGTCCCTTCACTGAGGCAATGGGCAGCATAGGCGTGGGGAATGTAGTCAGGATTAGTGGACTCTGCCGGCCTCCTTCCTTCTCTCCCTTCTGCTCCTGTGTAGGTCCTCCAGAGGCTGAAGACTCTTCAGGGAGTACCTGCTTCAGTGTGGGTTCTCCACAGGCTATAATTCCTTCAGGAAATACACGCTTTGGTGTGGGCTTATCCATGCAATACAGTCTCCTCAGGGAAGTACCTGCTCCAGCATGGGCCCTCCATAAGCTGCAGTCCCTTTCTGGAAATGGGGGTTGGCCTGCTCTGCCATGGAGCACTTCCTCCTCCCATGACCTTGCTGTTCCCTCTGCTGTTTCTGACCTTTTTTTGTTCCCTCTTCTACCATTTGTTCACTCTTTTCTGCCCTTTAAAACTTAAATATGTTTTCACAGAGGCATCACCAGCATGGATGACTTGCTCACCTGTGTCCAAAGCATGTCTGTTGCAGAGCCATGTGGAATTGGTTGTGTACAGCACAGGACAGCCCTTGATTTCTCATAAAGGTCATCCTTGCAGTACCCCTGCTACAAACACCTTGTCACAGATGCCCAGTAGAGGCATCTTAAAAAAAAAAAAGAAAACCCACTTAGAAAGAAGGTGTGGATATACAAAGTACATTCTAAAAGTCTTCCCTGAGGCTGTAAAGGAAACTGAGTAAGTTTCTCTTGCTTTTCAGAGTACTATAACCATTAGCCTGAGGGGAAATGAATGTTCTGCTTTCTGATGTATTTTTAAAGTGTTGCACTTCCAAAATGCAGTCATTTTTTTCAAAGTCTGTTTTCAGTAAAGGGTTCATTGCTATGAGACCTGAACTCAAGACAGTAGCAAAGTTCCTAATTTTGGCTAGGATTTAAGACAAATTCCCATTAAATGTTTCCAATTAATTAGGAATAGACAAGATTTATTAGCTAGGATTCACCATAGTAACTACAGTCATGTTAGCACAACTCTAAAATGCTTCTCTCAAAAATGGTTCAAGAAAAATGTAATGCAGGTAGAAACATCTTTCCAGACCACTGTCAGTTCCTAGATTGCTCTATGTTGTAAAGAAAAGATTTTCTGAGACTAGCATCTTCCCATTTAATTCTTGGTCTGTAGCTCAATGAAGGAAATCCAATTTTTTATCATTAATTTAATGTCAGTACTGCAACTTGCACAGGTTTTAATTCCTGGTTTATTTCTTGGTCTCTTCTAAGGCTAAAAAGCTATTTCCTGAAAGTGGTAAGCATTTTGTATTATTTTAAGAAATGATACTAATGCTCATAATTTTTGTTTAATATGGACATACTGAGAATGCTCTAACTAGCCAGATCACTCATCTGTTTAGTACAATACTCTTTGTCCAGAAGAACCACAGGGACACCATTGCTCTCATAATTCCGCTAGTATCAACAACTGTTGTGTTAGGGATATTTGAGGGACTGTCACTGACTAATCCTTTTTGTATGCCTCTTTTCCAGTAATCTAATTCATACGTCAATCTGCTGGTAGTATCTGCCTCCACATGCTTTTGTCTGCAAATTTTGCTGCCTGCTATGTTAAAGAATATCTTCCTTTCTTTCTTTTTATCTGGTTCTCTACTACTTTTATAAAGGACCCACTAGATCTTGTATGTAAGCACCAGCCGTATATAAATTGCCTCTTCATGATATTGTAACTATTCACCAACATTTTCTCTCTAAACATAGGAGTCCCAGACATATAAGTCTTGTATATAAACTGGTCCATGCCTCTGGTCGCTTCTCGTAATTCTAGTATTCTCTTCCAGAGATGCAAAAAGAAGAACTGCAAGTGGTGTTCATAATGTGTGTTCACTAAGTCTTTATATAGTAACAGAATGACAATTTTTGTGGTTTTCTGAGTACCTGTCATTTCAATATGCGATATGCCATTGGCTTCTTTGCTAGATGATGAACACCAAGCTGATGATTTCCAAGAACTTTAAAAAGTGATTCAAAAAATCTCTCCTGAACTGTAACAGCTAGTTCTGAGGTCAGCATTGCAGAGGTATGGATCAGTTTATTTTTCGCTGCTAAAGCTGATGCATTACCTTTTTTCTGTTCATTCAGTTTTGTAAGGTTAGTCATCATTTGAATGACATTTGATTATCCATTCATAAGTCTTGAGATTTCAAAGAGTCGTTTAGGTTGGAAAAGACCTTTCAGATCATCAAGTCCAACTGTAAACCTAACACTGTCAGGTCCACCACTAAACCACATCCCTAAGCTCCATATCTACACTTCTTTTAAGTGCCTCCAGGGATGATGACCATTTTCCTAGGCAACCTGTTCCAGTGCTTGATATTCCTCTCAGTGAAGAATTTTTTTCCTAATACCCAACTTAAACCTCCCCTGCTGCAACTTGAGATTGTTACTTGTTACCTGGACAAGAGACCTATCTCCACCTTACTACAACCTTCTTTCAGGTAGTTGCAGAGCAGTAAGATCTCTCCTCAGCCTCCTTTTCTCCAGGCTAAACAACCTGCCCTTTGGACCCACTCCAGTGCCTTGATGTCTTTCTTGTAGTGAGGGGCCCAAAACTTACTGCTGTATTCAAGGTGCAGCCTCACCAGTTCTGAGTACAGGAGGATGTTCACTGCCCTGGTTCTGCTGGCCCCACTGCTTCTGATACAATCCAGGATGCTATTGTCCTCTTGGCCACCCACACACACTACCAGCTCCTATTCAGCCAGGCAATGACCAACACCCTCAGGTTCTTTTCTGCCAGGCATTTTTTTTTTTTTTTTATTTACTTCCTCTTCCAGATTATTGATAATACATTGAATAAAAATAATCCCAGGACCATCTTCTGAACACTACAACTACTCCTTCTGCATTCTGGAAAGTGAACGTTAACTCTGCCCTTTACATCTCACCCCTTAACTGGCTTTCAATCTCTAAAAAAGCCTTTCTTCCAGTCCCAAAATTCTCAGTTTCTTTAAAAGCTTTTGATATGGTGCCTTGGCTAAGAGTTTTCTTATTATCATTCTATGTTCAGAAGTGTATTAATGTAGATTTTTTTTTTATTGGTTATCATTAATATGCTCAACTATCGTCTCAGAGTTTAAGAACTAAAATTTTCGTATATGATAAGCATCAGGCTTTTTTAATGAATCCAGGAACTTGAGAGCAGAGAACAGATTGCTTCTGCCTTTAAAAAAAAAAAAAATCTGGAAACCCTTCTTTTTGATTCTATAGGCAAAATTAATGCAGTTATGGAGCAAAATGGTGCTATTACTCCACATAAGAGTTTATTTAAGAGACTTACAGGTTTACAAGTGCCACTGGAAGCAAAACACACAGAACAAGAATTAATATTTCACATTACATTGATGGATATGACCCTGATCAGTGTCACAGGTGTCTTCTTACACTGTTCTATTTGACTTTTTCCTCCAGTTACAGAATTGGACTAATCTGTCAGGTATAGAAACAAAAACTTATCAGGGGTCTCCCAATTAGCAGTGGTCTTCCACAGTATACATTTCTTCTCTGGCCTAGCTTAGATAGAAGATATAAACATGGTGGTTTTTTTCACATTTTTTATCTGAAGTGGAAACTTTAGACAAAGATTTGATAACTCTGTTGCCAGTTGCTTCTATGACCCATGTGAAGGTAGATAAAAATATATCTGTGTATTTGTGTGAATCAGCATAAGGTCCATTGGCATAATCATTGCAAAGATGACATTTTTAATGTAAAAATAATTCTGGGTATAAGTTAATAGAGATGTTGTGATAATCTTAATTTACTGATGATACTGTATTTATATTTGGTTAAGAGTAAATCTCCGCTTACAGGTAAGCTGTAGCAAGTTTAGAATGGGTTTGAGATACAGAATAGTACATGGATTATTTTTACTTTTGTTCAAAGAAGAAAGTAAGATCTGGCTAAAGTATGTTCAAATAAGATGTCCTATGTATCTCATCTCTTCTGGGAAAGTGTATGTTTGCCACGAGTATCAATCATGTGGGTGATAATGAGCTATGAAATCCTTATAGATCATTAAACTGAACATAGAGAACATTAATTTGCATATCAGATTTTAGAATTAAGTAAGTTTATTTTTAATTAATTCTTTAAAACCTGACTCTTCCATGTGCATCTGTCTTTGTACAGCTGAATTTTAGATTGTTGAATTTATTGTTTCAGTTTTGCTGCCTTTCATTAGGCAGTAGATACATGCCACCCTTTTACATATATTCATGCTGTAAGTAATGCAATGGGGCTCTAAAATCCATTAGCTCCTACTTAAAGAAGAGAACTCATTTGGTTGCAAATGTCTATACTGCTCAACATATAAATTGAAAATAGTGCTCAACATAAATCAAAAGCCTTCTTGAAAGGGCTACTTCTAGGTAATGAACAGCAGTACGGAACAAAAATTCAGTACTGGTCCTTAAGAAATATTTTTAACAAATTTTAAGGCCAGTCTGACCTCACCATGTCACTGAGTATAAAATTTTTCTCATTAAAGTCTTCAATAAGGAAAGAAGTTTTCAATAAATAGCCATGCTCTAGTGATTTTTACTATCATTCATTGTATTACTGTTATTATTCCAGTTCTTGATAGATCAGCCTCAGGTTGAGGTTCTTCTGTGATTTCTTTGGGCGTTATGGTTGAGCTCCTCCTGCAGAAAATAACGAGTATGGTTTGTCTGCCATTCCCTTCTTTCCAGAACCTGTGTACATTGCTTGTGACTTTCAACTTGTTCTATTACTGTGGTAGATACTGTTATACCTATTGGAATGTCTGACCCCCGTCTTTGCCTCAGAGTAGTGTTCAAACATATTTGAATTTATACAATTCTTAATTTCCATGATGTTCCTTATTTTCTTTTTTTTTTCTCCTTTCTCTCCATATATCTTTCTCTTTCCTGTTCTTAACTGTAAAACCAAAAGTACTGCCTAGCAAAAATCATCAAAAATCATTGAAAGGCAGGCAGCCTAACCATATTTGCTTGAGTAAAGCTACACAGTGGACTGGAGCCAAGTGCAAGGTCTTACACCTGGGTGGGAGCAATCCCAAGCACAGCTCCAGGTTGGGAGGAGATGTGATTCAGAGCAGCCCTGAGGAGAAGGACTTGGGGGTGTTGGTTGATGAGAGAATGAACATGAGCCGGCA